>MU747235.1:3162-35723 GCA_026770625.1 Nicotiana glauca | reverse complement strand
TTATCATTTACAAAAGTATGGTAAGAGTTGAATTGGTTAGTGTATTGATTGTTATTAAGCATTAATTGATTTGCAATTATCTCTACATATACGTGAAGGATGTACCTCAATGTGAATAATGTACCCTTCTTGATAATTAGAAAAGAATGAAAAAGTATAATTATGTGTTGAAATACTTGGGCTATAGGCCGACATCGAAACAAAGAATTATTCATGCTAGCTATGTGCTCACTAACCTGTGATTGCAACTTGAATTATCTTGTGGTATGTGTGTCTATGATCACAACTTTTTAAATAAATATTAAAAAGAGAAACGATGTGATATTGGTGGCCTTGGGTGCCAAGGAAGTGATATATGTGTGAAATAAAGATTCAGAGGTGTTGACTAATGAGAATTGAGTAATGCCTAGGCAAGGCGACCTAGCCGATCGGGTCGTGATCGGACACCATGCTGCACACATGGTGGTAATGTGCCGGTATTGAATTCTTAATAAGGGGAAATGGAATATTGATTGAGAGTAATGCCTCCAATGAGGTGACTTAGTCGGTCGGGTTATGATCGGATACCATGTTGTACACATGGTGGTAATGTGCCGGTATTGAATTCTGAATAAGGGGAAATGGAATATTGATTGAGAGTAATGCCTCCAATGAGGTGACTTAGCTGGTCGGGTCATGACCAGACTCCGCTCTAGATAGTGGTGATATTGAGAACAGTGGTGAACATGTGACACAAATGCCCTAATCAGGAAATTGTATGAAAGATTATACGAATTGCATCTTTGATTTATCCATGTTATTTACTCGTACCTGTTTGATAGTTCTTTCTAGTAAAATGGTGTTTATTTATACATACCAGTACAATTCAAATGTACTGGCGTCCCTTTTGCCAAGAGCGCTACATTCGTGTTATGATTGTAGGAGGCTCCATAGCGGATAGTGCCGATCGTGTATAGCGGAGCATTTTTCTACTCGAAGTCTCGGTGAGCCCTATTTTCTTCCATGGGGCTATATGGTGTATCTTTTGTTATTACAACTTTCCACTTTTGAGGTATAGCCGGGGCCTTGTTGCCGGCATTTCTGTAGTATTCTTCAGTTATATTTAGAGGCTCCATAGACAGGTTGTGGGTAGTGCCAGGTATTAGAAATTAAAATAGAAATATTGATGTTTGGCAATGATGTATATAACTTGTAATACCTTTAAAGTGGCGAATGAAGTTGCTAATGAAAATGAAATGGAAATCGTTAATTAACGTTGACAGAATTTGATTAATGGAGTCCATCTCCTATTTATTCATGAGTTAGTTTGGGTAGAATGAGACCTAACAGGCTTGCTCGGTCGGGTTTACTCAGTTGAGTGCCGGTCGCGCTCCTCGGATTTTGGGGTGTGACATCTATGATGACATCCCTGGTCTCTTCTTGTGTCGACTTTGGCCTTGTTGAATGCTATGCCTCTTTTCCTTGTCTTTCTTCTGTTCTCCCTGTACGCTGAATATCCTCTAAGGTGTTGAAATTTGATTACTTGGTATAAGTTAGAGAGGACAACTCTCATTGGATGTAACCATGGTCATCCTACTATGGCAAGGTGTATAATGGCCTGGTCCATGATGTGTAATATCGTCTCCAACATTATACCGCTGGCCAAGACAGGGAGTGTAATTTCATCTAATTTTCATTCAACTGCATTATTAAAACTGGTTAACGTGATGTAACATGACGCTATCTTGTCCTTGAGTCTTATTTGGGTGAAGACTCGGGGATGGATAATGAATGCACCACTCCTATTATCTACCTTGATGTGTTTGACATCAGTATCTAAAATGTGCAAATTAATGACGAGAGCATCATTATGAGGGAAAGACAATTGTCTGCTTCTGGCTCATCGAAGATGATACTATCTTCGAGTCTGTCATACTATTCGTGCGTGATAGATCTTTTAAACTTGTGAGTGGTAGTGTATTTAACACTGTTTATAGAGGCGTCACCATTGCCGCCGATGATCATGTTGTATGGTGCGATCATGTGATGGTGGCTTCAGCGGGCATTGGCGTTTACGTCCTCTGGCAAATTTGCTTCTCCCCTTGTCGCTCAGTAGCTTTTTGAGGTGTCCCTGCTGCAACAGGTTCACAACCTCTTGACTGAGAGCGATGCAGTCTTCTTTTAGATTTTTTGGTGATAGGGTTGGACTTCATCTTTGGCTGCCATTTCACCTTCATTCCAAGTTTTTTAAGTCATAGATAATTTCTGTATTTGACCCACAAAAATTGTGAGCGGATAATAAGAGGGCATACACCTCTCTTTCCAGTAAGTCCCGTCCTCGGCCTAGATGGGCCTTCATCATAGCAGAAAGACGGCATGGTGGGGGCCCTAATGTATGGATGATACTGTAACCTATTTGGTCGTGAGACTAGGTGATCCCTCCCTAAGCTATCTCTTTGTTTGTTCTTGGGCTCGACTTTTACCGAGATGAGCCTTCGAGTTGGTCCATTAAGGTCGTCGTTATCTGCTCGAATTTTGGCATAGTAAGCATTGTGGATTTCATCCCAAGTGGTCAGATGATACTTCATCAACCGACTCAGTAATTTTATGGTTTCTATTGAGCCCTCTCTTCTCAACCCAACCTGTTCTGAAAGGCCATGACTGCGATCACCTCAGACACGTTTGGTAGTGTCATCCTTACCCTGTTGAATCGGGCGAGGAAGTACCTCAACCCCTCTCCTAAGGATTGCTTGATGGCGAAGATGTCATTTACTCTTGTTTCGACTTTCTTGGCTCTGGCATGCGCCATTACGAACTTATCAGCCATTTCTTCGAAGGCTTCTATGGAGCGGGCTGGTAATTGTGAGTACCATGTTAATGCCCATTCGGTAAGAGTTTTACCAAATTTATTCAGTAAAATATAGGACACTTGTTCCTTGGTGAGGTCATTAGCTTTCATGGCAGTGACATAATGAGCCACGGGATCTTTAAGGTTAGTCGTTCCATCATATATCCTGAGATACGATGGCATTTTAAAGGTCTTTGGTGTGGCATACAGAGCTAATTCCTCAATGTATATCTGCTCTTCGAATATATCGACGTCGCTTTGTGGAAATAGCTTAGTGGTGCCTCGTATTTTGTAACGACCCGACTGATCATTTTTAAGAATCCCCATGTTTATTTCCGCTATTGTGAATCGCCGGGAGGATCCGTTTGGAGTTTTAGAGTGTTTTGGGACACTTAGTCCCTAATGAGAGCTTAAGCTTTAGAATTTGGACCATAGTCGGAGCAATGTGAAGACGACTTTTGAAATGGAATTATGTTGGTTCCGTTTGCTCCATTGGGTGATTTTGGGCATAGGGGCATGTTCGGATTGTGTTTTGGAGGTCCATAGCTTATTTAGGCTTGAAATGTCGAAAGTTGAATTTTCGAAGTTTCCGGTTCGATAGTGAAATTTTGATATCGGGGTCAGAAAGGAATTGCAGAAGTTGGAGTAGCTTCTCAGTGTTGAATGTGACATGTGTGCAAAATTTGAAGTCATTCGAATGAGGTTTGATAGACTTTTTGATCGAAAGCGGAATTTGGAAGTTTTTAGAATCCTTAGGCTTGAATCCGAAGGTGATTTGGTGTTTTGGCATTATTTTGAGTGTTTCGAGGGTTGGTACAAGTTTGAATAGTGTTATGTGACTTGTTGGCATGTTTGGTTGAGGTCTCGGGGGCCTCGGGTGTGTTTCAGGTGCTTAACGTGAGTTGAATTGGAGTTAGGAAACTTTGAAGTTGGCTAAACCTGTCATAATCGCACCTGCGTGTATCGGACCGCAGGTGCGGCACCGTAGAAGCGGTATGAGGACCACAGGTGCAGTATGAGTCAATTTTGAGATTGCCGCAGATGCGGCCTAACTATCGTAGAAGCGGCACCGCACCTGCGGAAAAGAGGTCGGAGGTGCAGAAGTGTGGCTTTTAATGAAAAGTCGCAGGTGCAGGTTATTTCCGCAGGAGTGGGACCGCATGTGCGGTCCCATGGTCGCAGAAGCGGTTTCACTGGTCAGAAAAAGGGAAGAAATGAGGGTTTGAAATCAAAACTTGTAAAAATAATTTCGAGCTCGGTTGAGGGCGATTTCTCGAGGGTTTTCGAAGAAGAAATATTGGGTAACGATTTCTATCTTGATTTTGATCTTAGAAAATTAATCCATTGTTGTTTTCCCCTTCTAATTAAGGAATTTGGGGGTAAGCGTTATGAAATGGGAGAAAATTTCCCCAATTGAAAATCCTGGATTTGAGTGAGATTTTGACGTCGAAGTTTGGTGATTTTTGTTCGAGTGTGTTCGTGAGTGATCGGGGGTTCTTAAATTGTAAATTTTATCCAATTCCTGGATGTAGACTCAGGGGACTTTTTGGACGATTTTCTTAATTTTGCGTGTTAGCTTCGAATTAATTAGTTGAATTAGCTACTTGAAGTTATATTTACATTATGCAATTAACTTGAATAGACACTAACAGAATAGGGAGTCTCAACCAGTAAGCAACATCCCCGGAGGTGAGAAGAGAAGGGTTTCGGCACAATTTATATATACATTTCAAATAATATCAAAGCGGTAAAACATTTAGCACATTTAGCAGGAAAACATGTAGGAAAATCAGATAAAGCCAAACATAACAATTATTCAAAGCTCGAATTCTTAAACCCTGAACCGGAATTCAGGGTTTGTTTCCCCAGCAGAGTCGCCAGAGCTATCACACCTCCTTTTTACACACCTACCCCGGAGGATAAAGTATAAGGGAGTTTTTCCATTTAAAGTAACATTATTCAAAATGGGATTATTTATTTATTTCAGAGTTGCCACTTGGGAAAGGTTTGGCTTTTGGTGTCCCAAGTCACCGGTTTATCTTGAATCCCAATTCAAGGAAAATATTCGACTTTCCAAATGAAGTCTGCGAACCAGAAATTCTAAGTAAGGAATTTTGTTGACCCGAGGGAAGGTGTTAGGCACCTCCGAATCCCGTGGTTCTAGCACGGTCGCTTAAACAGTTATAAATGGCTTAATATCTGATTTTAAAACATGTTATCCTATAGTGCAATTTGAAAACTATTTACTGCTTTATTATTATTTATTTTTTTAATAAGAATTGTGACGTCATGAGAACACATCTCGAACCACGCCACATCAATGTACCCGTGGCTATTGACATATTTTGACTTCGTCGAGATTTGGATTTGGGTCACATAAATGTGCACCCGAGTTTAAGAAAATAAATTATTAAAAGGCGCGCCTAAAGATGCTAGCGCATTATTATTTTGGGAAAGGCCGTGAGATTTGCTAAACGGCTCGTCCCGACATCTAAGTATTTTAGTATGTATTTATGAGGGCCCCGCGGTTTACATTGTTATTTGGCGAGGATCATCTTATTTATTTTTAGTTATGGGCAAATTCAAAAGTGACTACGATTTTTATATTATTTGTCTCTAATAAAATAAAGGTCCTAGTTAATCAATATTATTGGGCCCAACGGCAGGCCCATTCCAGATTGAATTTAGGCATTACCACAATTGGGATGCCGATTGGCCCCAAAAATCTTTACAAATTGTCTTATACACCAAAAGAAATTCAAGGCCTGATGATGAGTGGAAGATACAGTAAGTTGTAAGATAAACTAATACTAATTAATGAAAACACCACGTGACCCAAGACTTGATCGCATTTTCCTTCAACTTTTAACTATGAATAGCAGTTCATTACCATTCTGAGCATAATTCCCATTTTTAACAACTAACAACGATAGATATTTTAATGCAGAGACGTAAATTCAACTAGACACTCATAATTAATTTCATATGCATGAACTTGATTACCTACTTATGATCTGTATGTGAGCAACAGTAATGGTAACTCAAATGTTACCTCAAATTTACATTTCCAAACTAAATCTCAACACTCCTATGAATTTGATGTTCTGAACTTAAATTATGGAAATTAGCTATTGACATTTACCAACCATCTTCTGAACCTATTTTACAATCACAAAAAAAATTAATTGGAATTAACTGTTGAAACAGCCCTTTCAAATCTGTTGCACAACTACAATGCTAAGTCAAGTATTCAGTTCACAATGCATGCCCGAAATAGTAACAGCTACGCAATCCACTTATTACAAATGGTAAGGTGTTCCATTCACTTGATTTCTCACTATAGCTACCATGCAGATGTAATTAAACTATGATAAACTTGAACAAGTTGATTTCATACTAATACAAACCACACTTTTCATTTCTCCAATTAACTACTACATGTTGACTGATTCAGTCTTTCATATATCAACCGAAGCCGAGAGAAATACCTGGAGTTGAATTAAAATAGAAGGAAGGAGATGTCAGCAATAGCAAACGTAACAGCAATTTGGAGTTCAAACAGCAACACACACAACCCAGTGATTCGAGAAATACTTTAAAACCAAGCAGGACCAATAAAATTGACCCAGGACAAGTTCAGACAAACCCAATCGAAATCCAAAATGAAACCAAAAATATTTACCCCTTCAATAAACCAGATTTCAATCCAAATAAACCAAATTTACTTCTCATTTAGCCACAGTCAAATTGGACCAGTTATATCTAATACCCATGTAACTCAAGTTGTTTTTGAATCTTAATGTCAAACAGAAACAGAGAAACTCTAGTTACTTTTAGGTTCAAAGTAAGCTAAAGTGTTGAATTAAAGGCTGGAACTTGAAAGTAAACTGAGGGAAGGCAATGTGACAGTATGTTTTTTGAGGCTCAAACGTTTAGTGTATTCTCTATATTCTCTTTTATCCCAAGAATCCACCCTCTCTGTATTCTTCTGTCTGTATATTCTTCTCCCCCCCCCCTTAAGTTATGATTTTCCAGCCCTTTTATATCCTTTCCCAACCTTTTTCATTCCTGATTTTAAGCCTTAGTGGGCAAAAAATTGACTTATTTTAAGCCTTAAGAACAGAAAGTTGTCCACCACCACTAGTTGTCTTTTTACTAATTAAATCCCACTTATCCTTGTCTTATTTTATCCTTTAGCAGCCTTTAACTATTTCTAATCCCCTGCTACCCAATTTACCCCCCATGTTATTACCCTTACAGTCCTAAGTATTTACAAATTAAGTTACACAATTCTTCTGTCAAAATCACATAATTAAAATGTCAATTTTACACCTAGACAGCCTTATCATGAAACTGAAATCGTGCATCAAACATCACTTGAACAACATGAAACTGCATTTACGAAAACAAACAAATAATGAATGCCATATTTTGAAGCAATTACACTAGCCATCTGATCAGGGAATCAAACAACATTAAACATGCTGGCTTCAATTATACTGAACCTAATGACCTTATGACTAATTCGAATATCGATACTCAAACACAAACGCTAACTAATAACTAAAACAAACAGAATGACTGACATAAAAGTATAATCTCATCAGAGACTGGACTAATCAAGAAAGAAGAAGAAAGAGAGGAAGCAGAAGCAAAAACAAATAACAAACAAAAAGAAATAGAAGGAAGAATCCAACTTACCTCAAAACTAAAATGGACATTGTTCTTGACTTGAATTTTGACGATTCCCTGGATTTGTGGCCGGAATAAATTTCAATCATGTGCTCTCAATCGAGAGCACACAACTGAAATCGATTCCAACCCCAAACCTTTAAAACCTCGCTGATTGGAATTTTTGGTTCGAACACTGCCTTAATATTTGAACGGTTTGGGAGGGATTTGAGGGAAACTATTGGTGGATTAGGGGTGAGGGGGTTAAGGAGGTCATTGGGTGTTAGCCTGGGGCTGATTGAAAGCGGCGCCGCCACCGGTAATTTTGTGGCGGTGCTAGGGTTCTTGGTTTCAAATCGATATTCGAAGAGCTCTGATGTGATTCGAAGGAAGGGGTTTGGATACTCAGGGAGAGGAAGTTGAGGTGGTTTTGTGGTGTATTTTATGAGGTCATCGGAGACTTGTCGCCGGACACGGCGGAGGGGCTGTTAGGGTTTTTGTTTATTCGAAGAGCTGGGCTAAGATTCGAGGGAATCTGAAGGTGGTATGGAGATGAGGAGGTTGAGGTGAAGATGTGGTGTAAATTTGGGGTTGTTTGGCCGTCGATCATCGCCGTAGGCGATTTTCGGCGGGCGGTCAGCGGCGCAGTGAGGCGGAGGGTGTTGAGCTTGTCTCTAGGTTAGAGACGAGGCGAATAGGGGGTATGGCTTGGGGGGCTGGGTAGGAATTAGGTTTATATATTGAATTAGGGGATTAATCCAGGCCGTTGGATCAATTGAGATCAATGGCCTGGATCAATTCCCTTGTAAGGAACGACGCTGTTTGATTAAATGACGGGGCAGACAGGGCGTGAGAATGGATCGGGTCTGGAGACGGGTTTGGGAGATGGGACTAGGGTTGGTGGATTGATGTGGATTAAACGGCTGGGATTAGTCGACTTGAAACATCGTCGTTTCGCTGAGGCCGGAAATGGACTGAACCGTTCGATCTAACGAGATCAACGGTTCAGATCAAATGTGACAAAACGACGGCGTTTGGTTTGGTCTCTGAGATTGGCTGGACTGGACCGGGTGAGGCAAATGTTCTGGGCCTGGATTTGGTTAAATTTGGACGGCCTTGTCCGATTTTTCTCTTTATTTCATTTCTTCCTTTCTCTAATTAATAAGACCAAAATTATAACTTAAATGATAAAATCAAAATTTAATAAAAATACTAATTAATTCCTAACAATAATTATCACACAATAGTAAACACGAATAAAAAGTAAGCTTACACAATTTAGACATTAAATTCCAAAAATGCAGAGTACATTATTTTACTTTTTTTCGTTTTTGTAAAGCACACTTAATTACTCACAACTGTAGAATTAAATCCCAAATGCAAAAATGCGACATATTTTTTTTTGTATTTTCATTAATTTAAACAAATAGACATGCACATACAATGCTAACAATAAACACAAAATCTACAAAAATTGCCAACAACACAAAAATTATTTTTATTTTTGAATTTTTGGGAGTAATTCTCATATAGGGCAAAAATCACGTTCTTACATATGTGTGGAGTTACATTCTTTCTGTGATTTTCTATCCACTGTATTTGTTGTTATTCTTATTATTATGTGTTGCTTCATACTGTTTCATTTCTTTATATATATATATATATATATATATATATATATATATATATATATAGAGAGAGAGAGAGAGAGAGAGAGAGAGAGGGAGATGGAGTTCGAGAGTGAGAGGTTGTGACCTTCATCAAGTCCAATCCTTGCCCCAAATCCTTGAAGACTATCAAGTATAGTAGCTAGGTCTTCTTCTTAAGAAGTGAGAACTTGTTCCCTAACCTATAATGTCGAAATTTCATCTAAAAACGAGTAATTAAGGGTGAGTTCATGGATATGGGAATTTACTATCTTGCATGCATGAGTAACAATGGGGTATGGGAAGATTGTGAGTTAAAAAGATGGTAATTCGGGTAGAAAATGATAAAAATCTCTCACAAAAGGATCCAAAAACCACAATGTACACCTAGTGTTTGACCATATGCTTAAATGAGCTAGAATCTTAGTCGTATCTCTAATTCTTGGCTAAATTAGTGGTTCACATAAAATAGATCAAAGTTCTAGGGAATTCCGGAATTAAGGGAGGCTCCATTAAGGTATGTATGGCTAACCACCTTCTTTTTAGTGTTGAATTCTTAGTGTTCAAATGGTGGGCTTGAGTTTCATATTGATCCTACTTGATTAATTGCATTGATGTGTTGGGTGATGGACTTTCGTCCCAAATTATTCTATGTGTTTATTTTGAAATCATGATAATTGAAAAGTTGATCATGTCCTTCAAGTGTTCGTTATTTTCTTACGTGTGTGTATGCCTTGTATGATAACCCTTATCAAATGGATGATAGAATTACATGAACGAATTAACAAATGGAAGACTTGTGTTGTATTGATGTATCCAAGTGCCAAGAAATAAATAAATGAAAAGAGGTATTGTACCATGTGTTGGAAAAATATGGAAGGAAATGGGAACTAAGGAGTAATTAAAAGAAGTTATGTCCCAAGTGAGATGGCTTAGCCTATCGGACCGAGATCGGACGGCATGTTGTTCACATGGTGACATTTATATTGGATTCCGGAATATTATTGTGAATATGGATATGTCTCACTTGGGATGGCTTAGCCGGTTTGGCCGAGACCGGACTCCTTGTAAAAAACCCACGGTGGCATTATATTTTAAGGTGTGATATTTGGCACTAAAGAACATTAACATAAAAGGACGGAAGACTTAACCAAAACCATATGAACCTTATTTGGTGCTCCTCCTTGCAATCATGTGATGTACTTGTTGATGATATAACTATCTTCTATTTGTTCACTGTTCATCCTATTAAGAATTGTGTTTGCCTTACATACTAGTACTATTCGACAGTACTAACGTCCCTTTTGCCGGGGGCGCTACATCTTTGAATGGATATAGGTGGTTCCGTTGCTGATAGTGCCGATCGCGGATAGTGGTGCTCTCTTGTTCTCTTCACAACTGTCTTGGTGAGCCCCCATTCCTCCCAGGGGTTTGCAGTTCTTCTTTTGTGTAAGTTGTCACATTTTGAGGTATGGTCGGGGCCTTATTTCCAGCATCATCATTTTGGTCTATTGTATCCTTAGAGGCTCCATAGACATTTATGTGGGTCATTTATGGGTGCCGGGGTGGACATAGGATCACGTTGTATTTTGAAACTTTTCATTTCTAGATTGTCAATTGTATGTACTTTTGGAAACTTAACTATGGCATGTTGTATTTTAAGTAAGAATTTAACTAGCAATGCTTATGTGTTTATTCAACAACTCTCTCTCACATGTTCAAAAATTGGTAATGCATTAATTCTTCTGGTAAAGAATGAATCGGGAAGGGAAAGGCTAGATAGGCTTGCTTGCTAGGTTTCCTCGATCGCGCTCCCCGAGGTTTGGGGCGTGACAGTACTATCTTGGGTAAATGAGCTGGAAAGGAAGTCATGAAATAACTAGAACTAAACATAAGAGAAACTCGACATAGGACAACCCAACATGGTATACAAACTTATACCATATACTTATAACAAAATAAACAATCCACAAGTCCAACATTAGCAACTTTACTCACTAGTTCATGTCTAGTCCATCCATTTAACTTAATAAACATAAAGATAACCTTAAGCACATGCGAGAACACAATACAAATAACTCCTACAGTAGCTTCAAGTTAAAATCCAAGTTATATTTAGCTTCATACAACCCTCAATGGCAATACAACACCAAACAAGTGACTTAAGTTAATCCAAGTATTATCTTATTGTTTATCATCCTAACAACTTAACCAACAATACAAGCAAGAATAATCACAATTATTAGGTTGTTATACTCACCTTATATAGTAGCAAAATATTTAAATTTAAGCTAAACATAGGCCACAACTATCCTCAATAACAACACAACCTCAAAGAGGTGTTGTTCTTCACTAGAACTAACTTTTTGATGTTGAAATATGGTATAATACATTTGCAAGACTTGAAATAACCTAGGATAGATATGAAAACCAAGGGAGAGTATTTTACAGAACTTAAACCACTTAAAAAGACTTTCCACATGAGCTGGAACCACCCAAAAATCAGCAACAAGAAGAAGAACAAGAACTTTCTAGCGCGACGGATTTCCCGACACTTGATTCGTGTTGTTTGCCATTTGTTTGGATCTTGGATCATGAGAGAACCTTTAGAGAGTGTTTTATTATAGAGTATGAAGGCACTGAAAAAGAACGAGTTAAAATGGGGTTGAGGTGTCTCATATATATCAATATATCTCAACCGCCTATGTGGGTCCCATGGGAGCTGCTTATGCAGTCTCGCGAAAACATGAATATCACTCTACTTCGATGTCATATCGACAAATAGTTTAGTGCAATGGAAAGTAGACAGGCATACCATCAAAAAATTCTAAGTATATTGGTAGAAAATCGGAGCTACATTTGACCTAATTTTCAGCATATTCATGAATGTAACTTGTGATGACCTTTGTCAACTTTTGTTCCACAACTTGATTGCCTTCAAAACGTAGCAGATGACTATCATACGAATAGAATACTCATAGAATAAACTCCTTATGATGTTAAGAACCCTAGTATCACAGTAAAGTACATGTTATAACATTCCAAAATTGTCGACGTTCGACGAAACTTATTTTCTTCAATTGGTTTAGATTCTAAGCTTTCTAACCTCTTGGTACTCATTATTCATGATCTTAAATATTTTAAACTTTAAGGTAACATGATTAACTTACTTTATATGCTTTCAAATATAATATTATTTCTGAGCTTACATCAATTAACTTACGACGTATAATATTATTTCTGCCTATCCTATATGTATAAATCTAAGTCCTTTAATGCTTCCTCATTACTGTTCATCTTAAGAATGATAGCCTAATCTTATCTCATACTTTGGAACTTCTATCCATCTATTATTGATACACCTTAATGTTGATCTATAATCTGCCACTGATAACTTGAAACCTTTTACGTAATACATTGTCACTAGGGCTCATGTCGCATCGTGGAAAATTTGAAATGATTTTCCTAATCCACCTAGGGACGATATTGTACTTCAATAACCATATTTCATAGCATCCTAACGTGGTTCATCTTATAGGGGGTATTCTAATCCTGTGCAATTCATGAAATCCTTTTTTTCAAAAGCATTACTCAATAAAAGGCATAAACGTCATCCTCTTATCTATCACCATTAAACCATTATTCTACTACTAGGGAAGCATTTCATCTCTTCTAATTGCTCCTAGTCTTAGATACCTTCAAGTTCGTTCAGGCTATACTGAGTTTTTTATAACATACGAAAACCATCAACTCTCTTGTTTGATGGGATTAATCTCGAGGTCTTACCTATTCTTGTCACATTCTAACTCACCTTTTCTTATCCTTACTCCCATATACCTAAAACTTTGTCACTCTATCATACTTTAGGTTGTGACCTACACATATCTATTTATACTACTCACAACATTTCTTTAACTTTCTAGCATAATAGATTTCCTTTTGTGCCTTCTCAGTTGTCTTTAAATGTAAGCAATTACTTTTCTTGCTCGTTCTGCCACTTGTTGTATGAATACTTGGCTTGTCTTATTGCCCACGAATACTGTAATTTTCTATACCTCATATGATCTCAAACATCACCTTTGATTTTTTCCCATTCATTATCCACCATAGGTTCCACTTTCTTATGGAGTGTATACAATATTGTAATGAGATTGTTGTTACAAGATCATTTCCTCTTTAGGTCACTATGCTTAGGTGGAAACCTTCTTCCTTATTTCCTCGGCTAGTCTTTCGTTGTAGTACATAGGGAGACCTTTTGGCTCTTGTAAAGTTGCGAGCTTGTTATATTGTATACCCGAAGGAATTTTTGATGTTCTTGCTCGCCTATAATTATTCTTAGTTACTTACCTCCACGCTCTTTTGCTCGTAGGGTTGCTTCCAAACTGAAATTTTTGACCGTCTTCCTAGTGGTGCCGTCTTTTATTTTTGTAAAACTTATACAGTACATTTCACAACCCCCAATTCTTATCTGAATAATTCTCAAGGATTATGACATCATATCTGCGAGACTGAACTCACTATGTTGGGGTTCACTGTGTTTATCTTGCACAATCTGCTGATTTGTCTGTATCCTCTTGTTTAGCCATAACTAGACTCTTCTTGAATCGATTACTAACTACTATTTGGTCCATTCTCACATCTATATTCTATGTAATCTCTCTTGGGTTATGTCCATTGTCTTAACTTACCCATCGCACTGGCTCCTTATGTATCAAGTGTTCCTTTGCACTTATTTATCAATGACATCTAGTGCTGGAACCCGTACTGCCTCTCTCCGGCTTCGTGCTTGCACAATGTTATGGAGTCGTATCATATCTATAGGATCTGAAGAAATGCAACCTCATTCCTTTCGCCTTTTTACTGCATTCATCCTTTACTATTCCATAGTTACTTGGACCACTTAATTCTAACCTAATACCATATCACTTACCTCTTCATCTTCGGTGCATTTTCACATCTTCACTAAATCTTACTCGCCTTGCGATAACCCTTCTGTACCAGGGGTAACTGAATTTCTTATGCATGAAGGTGACACCCAGTGTAATTGGCACATTTAGTCCCTTAAGCTTAACTTTTCTTGCTTTAGGGAAGCGTCTTCCTGAATGACCTTTAAAGGTTATTCTTTTGTTATCCATTCTATTATTGTCGAAACACGAACTCTAAAATTATCACGATGCCGACTATTACCAATTCCTTCTACCCCTAATTCATGTTCGATTTTATCTTGTTTACTAAACCATAGTTACTTCTATTACTCTAAGGGTCTAACTTAGCCTTCTAGTAATTACCTTCGAGTCACCAACTCATTTCTCAAAATGTGGTTATAACCTTTGGCCTATAATCTTTTATTGTCTCAAGGCATGTCACCTCTTGTCTTTTCCTTGACTTGACTATAGACTCTGTCATTCTGTCATATTTTGATTTACCGTTATCACTTATTTATCTCATCTTACTCATAATGTTTTATTTACTCTCTTCTTATTCTTCTACTAATATTTTTATCTATTACCTTATCCTGAAAACTTGAACAAAACATTTTTTCACTTGTAACTCCCCTTAATCCATCCACGGGCTCGTCCGGTCACCTAAAACTCTCTCTTTACTTGGGACGGGAGCCATACTAAGGTACATATTTATCACTTCTTGGATTCCAGTGCCTATCTTCTGAATTTTCTAACTATTCTAGTATTCATATCTAACTCTATTATTCTATAGTACGCCATTTGGGTGTCTCACAAGGGGATCTATTACCACGTTTGCAATATCCTTCGTAAATGTTAGCTAATCATAACAATCCATCCACCATTTTAGTTTACTTTAACCCCAATTGTATCCTGATCTCCCATTCTTCTCTTAAACCATATCAGTTAGCTCCCATAGGGCATAACTAAAGATTGGTGTGGCCAATTGTACATACCTCTATTACTGTTAAAGGTAACTCAAAATACTTATATTTCTTTGCCTGAATTGTAAAACTAATAATCTTCACTAACTGATACTTGTTAGCCCATCCTTTTCTTAAACCCCAACTGTATCCTGATCTTCCATCCTTCTCTTAAACTATATATGTTAGCTCCCATAAGGCATAACTAAAGATGGATGTGTCCAATTGTACATACCTCTATTACTGATAAAGGTAACTCGGAATACTTATATTTCTTTGCCTAAATTGTAAAAACTTATAATCTTCAATAACTGGGTACCTCTTACCATTTTTCACTTCGCTTATTTTATTTGTTGAAACTTGTAACTACCTTTTAATTCTCTCGTTGCTTTTTACCATATGGGTGGATAGATATTCATTCCATAGGGATCCTTATGAAAAAGCTTATACATCGTAGAATACACATGATCTACAGAAGACCTCACAATTACTCATCATAAGCATGATGCAAAATCGAGTTCCTCTAACTCAACTCTTCCACAGCCACATTCAATCTCTTACCAATAGTCTTTCTAGATGAAGGTACCATTGTATTATGAATAATAGAATTTAGGAGTTTGATTTCTTACAACTGAGCTCTACCACACGATCTAGAGTAAGAAGAAAGAGTGATAGTCCTAAATTCCATGTAGCATCTTGCTTATAAGTGTGGTGCACAACACACCCATAAACAAGACTCTACTAGACACGGCTTGTAGACTCCCTAGGATAGAACTGCTCGGATACCACTTCTATAACGACCCAAACCGAAGGGCCGCAACGGGCACCTGATGCCTAACTCAATCGAGTACTAATGTAACGTATCTTTCTTATCATACTATAATGGGTAAATGAGATGGAAAGGTCGTCATGAGATAACCAGGACTAAACATAAGAGAATACTCGACATAGGATGATCCAACATGGTATACAAACTTATACCATATATTTATAACAAAGTAAACAATATACAACACCAACTATCTTCAATTAGAAACTTCATTCACTAGTTCATGTCTAGTCCATCTATTTAATCAACATCAAGATAACCTTAAGCACATGCAAGAACATAATACACATACCTCCTACAGTAGCTTCAAGTTAAAATCCAAGTTATATTTAGCTTACAATAACCCTTAATGGCAATACAATACCATACAAGTGACTTAAGCTAATCCAAGTATTATCTAGTAGTTTATCATTCGAACAACTTAACCAACATAGAAGAAAGCTTAATCACAATTAGTAGGCTGTTATACTCACCTTAGACAGTAGCAACAACTTGAAATTTAAGCCAAACACAGCCCACAACTATCCTCAATAACAATACAACCTCAAATATGTGTTGTTCTTTACTAGAATTAACTTTTGTTATTGAAATACGGTGTAATCCATTTGCAAGACATGAAATTACCTAGGGTTGATATGAAACTATGGGAGAGTATTCAGAACATAAACCACTTAAAATAACCTCCCACACGAGCTGGAACCACCCAAAAACCAGTAACAACAAGAAGAACAAGAACTTACTAGCGCGACGGATTTTTCGACACTTGATTTATGTTGTTTGCCCTTTGTTTTGGTTTTGGATCATGAGCGAATATTGAGAGATTTTTTTTAGGTGTCTAGGGTCTGAATATAGTAAAAAAGAATTAGTTAAAATGGGGTTAAGGCATCTTATATATATCAATATATCTCAACCTCCCATGTGGGTCCCATAGGAGTTGCTTGCGCAGTCTCGTGAAAGCATGAATATCTCGTTACTCCGATGTTATATCGACAAACAGTTTTATGCATTGGAAACTAAACTCATAGATATTCAATTTTGTAGGTAGGCCATCAAAAAATTCCAAGTATATTGGGAGAATTGCAGCTACATTTGACCTAATTTTCACTACATTTATGAATATAACTTGTAATGACCTTTGCTAACTTTTGTTCCACAACTTGCTTGCCTTCAAAACGTAGAAAATGACTATCATACAACTAAAATAACTCATAGCATAACCTCTTTATCATGTTAAGAACCCTAGTATCATGCCAAAATACATCTTATAACATTCCAAACTTGTCGACGTTCGACGAAACGTATTTTCTTCAATTTGCTTAGCTTATAAGCTTTCCAACCCTCTTGGTACTATTTATTCATGATCTCAAATATTCTTAACCTCCAAGGTAACATGATTAACTTACTTTATATGCTTTCAAATATAATCTTATTTTTGTGCTTACATCAATTGACTTACGACGTACTCTCACGTACGAAAACATAGGGTGTAACATCACCATGTTCGTCTGCTCGATGCACTGTATAGGCTCTTACAATCTTTGTACCCGTGAATGAAGTAAGTTGGTTGATCATGCTTACTAGTGTATCGGTCTCCTTCGCTTCGAGGAGATTTTTCATGGCCGAAGGCGTCCCTTCTCCTGTGGACGTAGAGGCCCCTTTTCCATTTGGTTTTGTTATGGGAAGGTGACCTCTCACGCCTGGGGAGAGGAAGTCGGTGTCAAGTCATCGCCTAGCGTTTCACAGCTCTCATTGATAGAATTAATGAGGTTTCCATGGAATGCACCTGTCACTTTTGTCCTATCTCCTTGGTTACCTGCCATGTAGGTTTCCGTACGTGAAAAGAGAGAGAATGATCTTGTGGTTTGTTAGGTTAGTGACGTATGTGAATTGTATATCTAAGGAAACTAAAAAATTAGCTAAGAAATCTCCACAGGCGACACCAAACTATTTGATCCAAAATTTAGATTTGGGTTCAACTAATTAGATTTTAATAGAATAGACTCAATCTTAGATAATATTAATATTCAAAAGACAAGGTTATCAATTTTATGGCAGATAGTATGTATATTTGAGTGGGTGGCAATAAATATGAGTAATAATAACAATATTCAATGATCCAAAAAGGTGGAAGATAGCATTAAATAATAATAAGTATCAATGAATGACATTTAAGTAAATAAAAACATATGAGCCACCCGAAAAGTGGTGATATACCAGGATATTGTTTCTGATAATGATGAATAATTAATGAGCATTTGAACACTTAGGTTGTTCTTGGATCGGGTGGAAAAGTTAGACAAGAATCTTAGTAAAAAGGTTATTTTCGTATGCTTGTGATATGGCCAGATTCTCTCTATAAAGTCAATGTATTTTCTTACGAGTGAATATCTCCTGTTCCATATTGATCATGCCCAACTATTCCTTATAAAAGACAAAGCGGACGTTGCCAATATAATCCAGTTTTCAAGTCCGGAGTCGAATCCTCAGGGAACTAACCTATCTATTACAACTCTTGGTGATGCTATTTCAAGATCCAACAATTTTCGAATGTAAGATTTTTATCAATAAATAGTGGGGTTTTGTTTAAATAAGTCAAAATGATATTAAAACTAACAATATTCTAAATCAAAGATAATTCAATGGTAAAAATATCTAGGGTATTGATTTTCCCAATTGCTAGTTTACGTCTTAACTCTTTTGCTATAATCTTGCCGTAATAATCTATGAGGATTATGAGCTATGGGGTATCGCAATTATCTCTCAATCAACTATAATAATTTACTAGAGCATTCTATCGAACTATTCTAGCTAATAATTTATGCAGCTCTGAATTATCCTTCCAAAGTTTCGTTATCTCTAACCCCACTTTTAAGTTCAAGTAATGAATCTCTTCAATTACCCAAAAGTGATGTTATTCAACAACAGTCTAACCTAGTATTCTTTCTCAAGCAACACAAGGCAATTAGACACGATTAATCAAGGGCCCATTCAGTTAATCACCATACAGAACATAGTTGAACAATCATATAATAACCCAGGCTCGATTATAAGAAAATTGAGTCAAAACTTCATCTAACAATTGGTTTCATCAACCCTATATTAAATGTTTAGCTACTCATAGTAAACCAAGATAAAACTACAAAAGTATTCATAATGTGCAACTGAAATAACAAAGAGAAGATAGAAAAACACTAATGGTTGGTTGCTTTTCTCACACTTGTTCTTGCCTCTAAATCAGTCTAAAAACAAGCTTAACCTTGCTTGGGCGAGTTTTTTGAGTTTATAAAGGGTTGGCATAAGTTTCCTCCGATTTACATTTTAGTCCCAAAATTTCTATGTAGTTACACAATCCACCGCGGCAGAATACGGTGCGACCGCGGTGAAAGACAAACATTCTACCTTGCTTTCTTCACCTACCGTGGTCGCGGTGCCATCAAGCCTAGTCCTCTTTTCCTCTTTCTTGCTTATGTTCGCTCAGGTTCTTCTTAATTAGTCGTTTATCCACATTCTTGACTCCAAAATACTCCATAGGCTTTTCCTAACTTGGATGTGTCCCTTCGAAGCAAAAGAACACCAATTAGAGTATTTTGTTATCATTTAGCCTTTAAAACAACAATACAACATGGTACATTTAGAGTGTAATTATCGTCTATATAGCCTATTATCAACACCCCACACTTAAATCATTGCTGGTCCTCGAGAAATCTACCACACTCTATAAAGGGTCCTTCATTAAGCTTTTTCCCTAACGTATTACACCAAGAACAACTCACCAAAGTTGCGCCTAGTAGTGAACAATATTTACCTCAAAAGTCAACTCTCACGTGTCGTGCAATATTCGTACATACTCAAACTACTCTATACAGAAGTCAAGACTTACCTTTCCTTCGTGAATCACATGCCCTCACATCACACAAGAGAGTAATTCCACAAATAATAATATTGAGAACAATTAGGAACTCAGATAGACAAAATTCGCTCACTCTAAAAAAAACATTCACATGCCACAAAGATGCACCATAGGCTTGCCCGTAGTATACTACTCTACTAATCGAGCCCATTCAGTCTAAGATCAATTAGGACTTCACTTGGTTGTAATGTAAACTAAGGGACGGGTAAGATATATTTGGATATAGTGACTGACCTCCTTAAGCACTTTTAATACAATCACATCAACCTTCAAAACCCTACTTATGTCAACAAAACATTCCACCGCATTTTTATTTATGACATCCCACTCTATTAGGTGCAATTGTATCAAGTCACCACTTATCGACTACTACATTTACTCATTTTCTCTCTTTCTTTTTTTAAGTGGTGCTTATTCTTTTACTTTTCCAAAAACTGCACTTTTCCTCTATTTCATCGATTCCACTCAAAAATCAAACTACCACCCCACACTTTAACTTTTACATATTTCAATACCATTCAAGTGCTCATCGGAGGTAAGGGGTTCAAACATATAGGTCATTCAAACAATTGGGTAAGGTTTGCAATGTGGTTGCCAAAGAAACAGGCTTATAGGCTCAACGGGGTTGACTACGATGTATTACATTTAGGTGGGTCTACTTTATATATCTGGCTTAAACAAGAAATTCCTATATCATTTCTAAGACTGAATAAAGCTACTATTTCGCTTTACAAACACATAGGGCAAATTCTAGGCATCAAATGTAGAGCATAGAATACAGTACAACTCACACCCACATCGCACATGACTCACTCCAGATTGGCTTATCAGGACACTCTTGTTGCGTGTTCGAGTTAGTTACAAACATACAATTTAAGGCACCTTAGCAAGAATCAACCACTGAGACTAAGCGTTATTCTCTAGTGTCTACTGTGTTCGGGTGTATCAATGCCAAGGGTTTCTCTTTCTATTTCAGCTCGTAGCCCATCAATACTAACTAAAAATTAAAAAACAAAATAACAAAAACTAACTACACCCGGTTCAAGCTAAACCCTTAAAAAAGAACCGTGGCACAAAGAAAAACCAAGGGGGGATTACTACACTACCTAAAACAAAAAAAAAATCTTTTTTGTATTTTCTCTAGACTTACTTCCCTCAAGAAACTGTCTAAAAGATCTGTCATCAGGAAAAGTCCCCATATTCCTATTTTTTTCTTCTTTTGTTCGACTTATATCCCTCAAGAGACCTGTCAAGAGGTGTCCGTCTTCGGGGCAAGTCGAAGTTTACTCACATCAATCAACAATACCAACCCAACAAACAAACAGAAACAACACTATACACAGTTATATAACAACAGCCATCCCACCCCACACTTAAAACTTTTGCATGTCCCCATGTCAACAAATATAAAGCATAGTAAGGTAAGGGGACTTCCTTGATGCTCATTCCTGATCAGAGACAGTTCTAGGATTGAGGTGACACACTCGTCCTAGTGCCCGTAGCCATCCCATGATCTTTTTCTCCGACTTGGCCTATTGAGTAGTCAAATTGTCAACTCTGGTGCCCAGGTCAGTGATAGAAGTGCAGAGACCAACCATTTCTTGCTCCAGGGCTATCATACAGGTACTTTTGCGGGCTTGTGATGGGCCTGCCTCATCAGCTCTCATTCGTGGTGGGGCAACAGCATCCTCAGCATCCTCATCAGCTTCATCATTATCCTCAACCATCACTACCAGCTCTCTCCCAATTGTGATTTTGCTCGCCCGGAATTGGGCTTTTAATGACAGTTTCCCATCAACTCTGGGATTTTCAGGAACTCGTGCAGTACGGCACAGCTTGGT
The DNA here is from genome assembly GCA_026770625.1 of Nicotiana glauca. Lineage (NCBI taxonomy): Eukaryota > Viridiplantae > Streptophyta > Magnoliopsida > Solanales > Solanaceae > Nicotiana > Nicotiana glauca. Next base: position 14,115 of record MU747235.1, on the reverse strand, counting down.
AACCAGAGAGGGGAAGTAAAATCCTTTGAGTACCTCAGGTGAGCGAACGAACATCTCATCATGGAGGATCTTGGAGACATCAAAATACTGGTGGGTCATAAAATTATAGATAGTTGTTGCTCATGGCCCATTGACATCAGTCGTGTTGCTGGAGGGTAGCAAGCATCTGTTGATAATTGTGAGCCAACACTTAGCCTCCCAATTGAGATATTGTGAGTTTAATGTTAACCGGTGCTTTATCCATATATACTTCCTGTCAAGAACACATATTGCTTCAAGAATTGGTGCCTAATAGATAGTTGGGAGATGATAAGAAATGTAAGTATCTCTATCCCCCGTGAATACTGGCAGCCGGTACACTCGGCGGATGGCCTCGAGGGATGCATTTACCCGGGTGTTGCATACTGTGACCGCCTCATTCTCATGTTCCGGTAAGTTAGCGTAGAACTCCCTAACCATCTGGACATTCGCGTCCTCCCGATCATCAATGAAGATGTCCAGCTGACACATCCTCAACTCATTAAATATATTTGGGCATTCTGCTTGCAAGGCTTATCTGTCAATATGCACTTCTGATAACAGTTTCTTAGATGCCTTGGCATTATACTTGTCCTCAGCTGGTTTAGAGATAAACCTAGCGCGATCAAACTATTCTGAACTAGCTTGACCCCAAGCTCTTGAAGAACTACCCGGTCCACTAGCCGAGGACCCTGTGGTACGTCTCTTCCTAGATGGATGCATTGTACCTGCCAAAAACAAAGTCTCATATCAGTGAGGGTGTGAGTTGTGTGAACCCTGGGTGGTTACTCAGACTTCACCACTACCATGGTCACAAGCCCTTAGAATTCCATTGGGGAAATTCCACAAACACCTTGTGAGCAAGGCACTATCCTACTATATCTAGCCCCATGGAAACAACAATTCTATCCCCCAAATCAACAATTTGTAATTCACCATTCCAACCCACAACAATTAGTTTTACACACACAAGCATACACTTCTCTACAACATTGTGCATATAACCCATTAAAAGCAAAAAATAAAATTAAAAAAGGAAAAAAATTCTACTAAAATTAATACACAATTAAAGCATTGGACTAACATAAAATCAAAACAACAACATAAGAGAAGAGAGAGAGAAGCTTGCCATACCTGGATGTAGGAGAGGGTGAGAGGAATGGAGGTTGGGGGAAATAGGTTTATGTGTGAGAGAGGTGAAGAAGAAGAAGAGAGGAGAGAAAATGTTAGGGTTAGAGAGAGAGAGAGAGATGAAGGAAAAGTAAGTGGGGTGGGCGGTTGTTCTGATTTTTATTAGTGTGTGGGGGGGGGAGAAAAGAAAAGAAAATAAATAATTAAAAAAATCTACTTACTTGGGTGACAGAACGTCGCGTCTCACCGTGGTCGGCCGTGGTGAGTGAAAGAGCTCGAGGAAGAATGTTGATGTTTTACCGTGGTCGTATCGCGGTGGGTCATGTAAGCCTGAGGCAGAATACTTCTATTTTGTCGCGGTCGCGGTCGCGGTCACGAAGATTTTTTTTTCATAAGAAGGTTACATAAGAAGATAAAAACAACAACATTCATTGGTTGTCTCCCACACAGTGCCTGATTTAACGATGCGGCACAGCGCGGGCTTTGATCATCACTCCTCATTTGCATACTGCGGCTCTTCTAAAGTCATTATCGCACTATCCCTTTTTTCTTCGGTCATTCCAAGGTAATGTTTCAACCTTTTCCCATTCATTGTTGAACTTATTTGTCCCATCTTCAGATTCAATCTCTACAACTCCACTTAAGAACATTTGGACCACTCTGAAGGGTCCTGACCATCGAGACTTCAACTTACCCGAAAACAATCTCAATCTCGAGTTTTATAACATCAATAGATCTCCAGATTCGAAGCTCCGGTCCAAGATGTGCTTATCATGCATTAGTTTTATCCTTTCTTTGTATAATCTAGCACTCTCAAATGCCTGGAACCTGAATTCCTCGAGCTCGTGTAACCTAGTGACTCTAGTGGTGTGTGTTATCTCCATATCCAAATTCAACTACCGCAATACCCAAAGTGCTTTATGTTCGAGCTCTACCAGAAGGTGGAATGCCTTTCCAAACACCAACTTGTACGGTGACATACCAATTGGAGTTTTGAATGCTGTGCAAAATGCCCACAATGCATCATCCAACTTCTTTCCCCAATCGATCCTTGTTGCATTCACTATTTTTCTAAGGAAACTCTTAATTTCCCTATTTGACACTTCAACTTGCCCGCTCGATTGTGGGTGATAAGGGGTGGTCAACTTATGACGAACTCCATACTTTTCCAACAGCCGTGCGAATGCTCTATTGCAAAAATGGGTTCCACTGTCACTGATTATAGCTCTCGGGGTGCCAAAACGTGTGAAGATATTTTTCTTTAGAAAGCCTGTTACCCCTTTTGCATCATTGGTTGGGAGAGCCACCGCTTCGACCCACTTGGAGACATAGTCAACTGCTACCAATATATTAGCTGACAAACGGCCCCATAAATTTGATCCCCCACATGTCAAAAACCTCCACCTCTTGAATTGTGGTCATTGGAATCTCGTGACGGCGAGATATGTTACATGTCCTTTGTCATTCATCGCAACTTTTGAACCAAGAGTGGGCTTCCTTGAATAGAGTTGGCCAATACAAATCCGATTCCAACACCTTAGCTGATGTCCGAATTCCACCAAAGTGTCCACCGCCTGGTGAAGCATGACAAGCCTACAAAACAGAATATTGATCTTTCTTGGGGATACACCTCCGAATCATGTTATCTACACATATTTTAAACAGTAGAGGTTCATCCCAAAAATAATACCGACAATCGCGAACGAAATTTTTATTTTGAATTGAAGAGAGTTCATGAGGTATAATACTGCTTGCTAAATAATCAGCAATATTAGCATACCATGGCGTTTCATCCATTGTCACTGCTAGTAATTGTTCATCTGGGAATGTCTCTGTTATATCCTCAACTTCTACCTTCCTTTCAGCTCCTTCCAACCTTGAGAGGTGGTCAACCACTTGGTTCTCTGTCCCTTTTCTGTCACAGATCTCCAGATCGAATTCTTGTAGCAAAAGCACCCAGCAAATCAAGTGTGGCTTTGACTCCTTCTTTTCTATCAAGTACCTAATTGTTGCATGGTCAGTATAAACAATAAATTTTTTAACCAATCAAGCATCACCTGAATTTGTCGAATGCAAAAATGACGGTCAACATCTCTTTTTCTGTCACATTGTAATTGAGTTGTGCATCGCTTAGCGTTCTACTTGCATAGTAAATTGGGTGCATCAGTTTATCCTTTCGCTGCCCCAAAAATGCTCCTATAGCATAGTCACGTATTTCGCACATGAGCTTGAACGATTGCTCCCAGTTGGGTGCAACAATGATGGGTGCAGTCACTAATCTCTTCTTCAGCTCCCCAAATGCCAACCTGCAATCATTAGAAAACACAAAGGGCTAATCCTTTTCAAGGATCATACATAAAGTGTTAGCAATCTTAGAGAAATCTTTTATAAATCGCCTGTAGATACCGGCATGCCCAAGGAAACTTCTTACTGCCTTGACTAAAGCAGGCGGTGGCAACTTATCAATCACGTCAACATTAGCATGGTCAAACTTGATTCCTTTACTGGACACTCGATGCCCCAAGACTATCCCTTCTTGTACCATAAAATGGCACTTTTCCCAATTCATAACTAAATTTGCCTCCACACATCTTCTGAGCACTCTTCATAAATTATGAAGACAGTTCTTTAATGAATGCCCCCACCACGGAGAAATCATCCATAAATGCCTCCATAATGTCTTCAACCATGTCGTGAAAATGGTTAATATACACCGTTGGAATGTAGCCGGTGCATTACAAAGCCCAAAAGGTATTCTCCGAACGGAAAAGATGTCATACGGACAGGTGAAAGATGTTTTCTCTCTATCTTCGGGGGCTATTAAGATCTGATTGTACCCCGAATATCCATCCAAGAAACATAAATGAGATCGCCCAGCCAACCTATCCAACATTTGGTCAATGAATGGCAAGGAAAATGGTCCTTCCGAGTAGTTGTTTTCAATTTCCAGTAATCCATGCAAATCCACCATCCCTTGACTGTACGAGTCGATATCAACTCTTTATTTTCATTTTATACAACCGTCATTCCCCCCTTTTCGGCACACACTGAATAACGGTGACCCAACTATAATCAGAGATGGGGAAGATGATACACGCATATAACCATTTGATCATTTCCTTCTTTACCACCTCTTTCATATTCGGGTTCAACCTTTATTGATGTTCTCTAGAAGGTTTATGCCCTTCTTCCAAGAGAATCTTGTGCATACAAAAGCTAGGCCGATACTCTTTATGTCCGCCATGGTCCAACCAATGGCAGTTTTACATTGCTGTAACACCTGTAGGAGTTTCTCTACATGCACAGCTAGCAAACCGAATGATATAATAATAGGTAAAGTAGAATTAGGCCCTAAGAAAGCGTACGTGAGGTGAGCTAGGAGCGGTTTTAGTTTCAGTCGGTGTGGTTCCTCTATTGATGGCTTTGCAGGTGGTGTATCTCTCTTTTCTAACTCGAGGGACTCAACCGAGGTTCCCTCTTCTAGAATCCTTGGCCTTTGAGTGCCATGGCCCACTCTTCCAACCCTTCACCATCCATCTCCTCTAAATTTGTCAAGCAAACTCTCAATGGATCTTTAGCATTTAGGATCTCATCATCTTCATGCAATATCACATCCACAACCTTCACTAGGGAGCAATTAGCATATTCACTAGGTCTCCTCATGGATTGTTGAATGTTGAATATAACTTCTTCATCGTTCAACCTCATTTTTAATTCCCCGGTTTCACAATCAATCAATGCTCTCCTAGTTTCTATGAATGGCCTCCCTAGAATGATGGGTATCTCCTCATCTACTTGGTAATCCAGAATAAAAAAGTCTGCAGGGAATACAAACCTTCCCACTTGTATTAGCACATCATCGAGAATCCGTGTCGGCCTTTTAACCGTGCGGTCAGCCAGTTGCAATAGCATCGAAGTTGGTCTAGCTCTGCCAATGCCCAGTTTTGTATAAATTGCCAAAGGCATCAAGTTTATGTTGGCCCCTAAATCACACAATGCTTTAACAAAGGCATAACTCTCAATAGTACACAAAACAGTGAAGCTACCTGGGTCAGACATCTTTTGAGCCATGGGTCTTGTCATACTGCACTGCATGTCTGTGTCAGAGTTACTGTGGACAGGTCCTGAAAGTCAAATTTTTGTGACATTAGTCCATCATCATCTTTGCATAGCCTGACATTTCCCTCAAAGAATCCATCAAAGGAATATTCAATTGAATTTGACGAAGCATCTTCATGAATTTCCTGTATTGATCTTCTTTCTTTTGTTTTACCAGTCTCTAAGGGAATGGTATAGGTATCACCCTTTGTGTACTACTTGTTGGATTCTCTTTGTTGGGGTTTTGTGGCACAAGAGGCACCACCTGTTCTGCAGCTTGTTCACTTTCTTTAGCCTTACCCTTATCATCATGAGCATGTTCAGCCACCACTTCAGTAGGTTCTGTTGATTCATTTACCTCTAATGGAACTGGAGTGGCTGGCGTAGTCTCTCTGCTGGATTGCACAACTTCTTTCTCCCTGTCTAAATTTCTCCCATTTCGGAGACTTACTGCCATCAGTTGATTTGGGTTTTTCTCCTTGGGGTTAATGTTCGTGTCAGCTGGAAATGTTCCTTGGGGCGGTTATTTAAGGCCATGGATAGCTTCCCAATTGAGTTTCAATATTCTTTATTGCTGAGTCATGCGCTGCCAACTTTTCCTGCATCTTACCATTTATTCCAATGAGTTTTTGAAGCATACCCCTGATTTCTACCATGTTGCCATCCTGTTGCTGAGGAAGTGACTGATATGCCAACTATGGCTAGTTTTGTGGTGGATAGCCTTGTTGTCTCTGATATGACACCATTTGGTTTTGGGTTGCATACTTCCAGGTTGTGGCATGTTTGGTATGTATTGCTTATTGGGTGTTGGTCTCCACTATTGTCTTCCATGTCTCTAACCCCCCAAAATTGTTGACATAATTCATATACTCTCTTAACCCTTGGTTGTCGCCTTCTCCACTCCATGAACACACATAAGACTGATTAATGCAAGGTGTACACAGTCCTCCATTTGTTGTGTCAATAATATGCACTTGCTTTGTACCCATCTCATCAATCTTATTTGTCAATATACTCATCTGAGTCATGAGTGTGGCTATATTTTCTACATGCAAATTATTTAGGACAAGAGGAACTGAATGCACTATTGGTGTCAGGGTCATACTTCTCGTCATCCACCCATTATTCTGGCACATCTTCTCAAGAAGGATTTTACATTCTGTGAATGTCTTGCTCAAAAATGCACCCCAGTTGAAGCATCTACATTGGTTTTTAAATTGTGTGCTAACCCCATGTAGAATCTCTGGCCGAGCATCTGGTCTAGATTACCATGGTGGGGACACTACACTAGCATCTCTTTGAATCTTTCCCAGGTTTCCTGCAAGGTCTCAGTAGGCTGATGCTCATACTGCAATATCTCATCAATCTGTCTTGCAGTCTTGTTGGGCGGGTAAAATTTGTTCAGGAACTGCTTGACTAATTCCTCCCAAGTGACAATAAAATTTATTGGAAGCGAATTCAGCCAAGTCTAAGCTTCCCCAGTCACAGAGAATAGGAATAGTAATAGCTTGATGGCTTCTGGGATCACATTTAGATGCCTTTTGGTGACACAAATCGACAAAAAAAATTCAGGTGTTATTGAGGGTCTTCAATGTGTGACCCGGAGAATAATCCCTTATTCTGCAGAAAATACAGTATGTTATGCTCACATCAATTGACTTACGACGTACTCTCACGTACGAAAAAATAAGGTGTAACATCACCATGTTCATCTGCTCGATACACTGTATAGGCTTTTGCAATCTATGTACCCGTGCATGGAGTAAGTTTGTTGAGCACGCTTACTAGTGTATCAGTCAATCATGCTTTGATGAGCTTTTTCATGGCCGAAGGCGTCCCTTCTCTTGTGGACGTAGAGGCCCCTTTTCCATTTGGTTTTGTTATGGGGAGGCGACCTCTCACGCCTGGGAGAGGCAGTGGGTGTCACGTTATCGCCTGGCATTTCACAACTCTCGTTGATAGCATTAATGAGGTTTCCATTGAATGCACCTATCACTTTATCCTATTTCCTTGGTTACCTTCCATGTAGGTTTCCGTACATGAAAAGAGAGAATGATCTTGTGGTTTGTTAGGTTAGTGACGTATGTGAGTTGTATATCTAAGGAAACTAAAAAATTAGCTAAGAAATCTCCACATGTGACGCCAAACTGTTTGATCCAAAATTTAGATTTGGGTTCAGCTAATTAGATTTTAATAGAATAGACTCAATCTTAGATAATATTAATATCCAAAAGACAAGGTTATCGATTTTATGGCAGATAGTATGTATATTTGAGCGAATGGTAATAAATATGAGTAATAATAACAATATTCAATGATCCAAAAAGGTGGAATATAGGATTAAATAATAATAAGTATCAATGAATGATATTTAAGTAAATAAAAAAGTATGAGTCACCCAAAAAGTGATGAGATACCTGGATATTCTTTCTGACAATGATGAATAATTAATGAGCATTTGAACACTTAGGTTGTTCTTGGATCAGGTGAAAAAGTTAGACAAGAATCTTAGTAAAAAGGTTGTTTTCGTATGCTTGTGATATGGTCATATTCTCTCTATAAAGTCAATGTATTTTCTTACGAGTGAATATCTCCTATTCCATATTGATCACGTCCAATTATGCCTTATAAAAGACAAAGCGATCGTTGCAAATATAATCTAGTTTTCAAGTCCGGAGTCGAATTCGGAGGGAACTAACCTATCTATTACAACTCTTGGTGATGCTAATACAAGCTCCAACAATTTTCGGATGCAAGATTTTTATCAATAAATAATGGATTTTTGTTTAACTAAGTCAAAATGATATTAAAACTAACAATATTCTAAATCAAAGATAATTCAATGATAAAAAGATCTAGGGTATTTATTTCCCCAATTTCTAGTTTACGTCTTAACTCTTTTGCTATAATATCGTCGTAATACTCTATGAGGATTATGAGCTATGGGGTATCGCAATTATCTCTCGATCAACGACGATAATTTACTAAAGCATTCTCTCGAACTACTCTAGATGATAATTTATGCAACTCTAAATTATCCCACCAATGTTTTGTTATCTCTAACCCTACTTTTAAGTTCAAGTAATGAATCTCTTCAATTACCCAAAAGTGGTGTTGTTCAACAGCAGTCTAACCTAGTATTCTTTCTCAAGCAACACAAGACAATTAGACACGATTAATCAAGAGCTCATTCAATTAATCACCATAAAGAACATAGTTGAACAATCATATAATAACCCTAGCTTGATTATAAGAAATTGAGTCAAAACTTCATCTAACAATTGGTTTTATCAACCCTAGATTAAATGTTTAGCTTGTCACGACCCAAACCCACACTGGTCGTAATGGCGCCTCTCGTGAAGACAAGGCCATCCAACTAACCCAATTCACTTCCTTTTAAGATTATTTAAACATAAATAGATGGAAAATGTATCTTAAAGAACATTAATTATCAACATTATAGCCTAACACAGCTCGACCGGGGTGTCACAAGTCACGAGCATCTAAGAAGTAGGAACACTACTATAGGGCCAATATTATATATACAAACTAAAATTTGAAACTTAAAGATGAAGTGTGGTGCCGCGGACGCTGGCGGTCACCTTGCTCAACTACCTTAGTAAGGCCTTCGATCCGATAATAACCCGCTACCGGGTGAACAATACTTGCAACTGCACACGAGGTGAAGGGAGTAAAGTGAGTACTTCCAACTCAGTGGTAATAAGAGTAAATAATAACTGAGCAGCAATAAACCACGTAAAGCAAATCAACATTCTATATAGTACAGTGTAACCCTTTTTGAGAAGAACAGTAAAACCGTGAAATTCTTTGGGAAAACATCTGGGCTCAGTTAAAACCTCTTTCGAAAATATGCCTTTTCAACAGTTGCAAAAATAAGTTCCACAAGTAGGAATTAATCAAAAATCTGCCCCTCGGGCTCAGTATCAACCTCTCAGTGCAGTATCATCCCCGCGGGCTCACTCCCAACTCACAAAGTACAACATCAACCTGTCGGGCTCAGCACTCCTTAACATGTAACATCAGGGTATCTTGTCAACAAGGCAAGTAATAGCATGTATGCCAATCATATATGAGTGCTAAAAATCATATCACGTAGTACAATCAGGAATGAATGTAATGCAATGCACATGACTGTTGTGGTGCGCAGCCCGATCCATTTGGGTACCCTGCGCTCACTGGGGGTGTGTACAGATTCCGGAGGGGATCCTGCAGTCCAAGCGCTATAATACTGCGGCGTGCAGTCCGATCCACATAATATATCACTGCGGTGTGCAGTCCGATCCATATAATATACTACTGCGGCGTGCAGTCCGATCCATGCATGTATATGTATATACTGCTGCGGCGTGCAGCCCGATCCATATCTCAGTCCAAAAATGCACACATAACACTGTTGCGGTGCGCAACCCGATCCATGCTCAGTCCAGCAATGCACATAATCCGCTTGGGCAATAGAAAAATAGCAGTTCTCAGCTCAAAACGTCAGAAAAATATCATTTAAGTTTTCAAATCTTAGAAAGATGGCTAAGTTTGCAAAACAGTATTTAGAACCTTGGACTGAGATCAAATAATATGCAGCATAATGCAAAAGCAGTGATATCAATCCCTGAAGGATTCAAATAATCGGCACGAAGCCCACAACATGGCAATTAGCCCAAATCGTGATAGCATCAGGTAGTTTTCAGTCATTCACGCAGTAAAATCAACAACCGGGACCAAGTCACAATCCCCAACGGTGCCCTACCCCACGCTCATACCTGGCGTGCAAGTTGTCACACCTCCTTTTACGCTACCCGCAAGGGTGCAAGGGAGTTTTTTCCAATTAAAGGATAATCGAAACGGAATTTATTTATTTAATTCAGAGTCGCCACTTGGGAGATTTATAGTGTCCCGAGTCACCGGTTGAATCCCGAATCGAGGAAAAAGAATGACTCTGTTTAACAGTTTGCGCACCAGAAATCCGGATAAGGAATTCTGTTAACCCGGGAGAAGGTGTTAGGCATTCTCGAGTTCCGTAGTTCTAGCACGGTCGCTCAACTGTCATATTCGGCTTATTTATCTGATTTATACCATGCTTTAACTTATGCAAATTTTAACCTTTAACCGCTTTTAATATTATTATTCAATATTTCAATAAAAGAATTGCAACATCATGAAAATGCATTTCAAACCACGTTACAATCAATGTACCCGTGATTATCGACACATTTCGATTTTTGTTGAGATTTGAATTTGGGTCACATAAATGTGCACCCGAGTTTAGGGAGATAAGATTATTAAACACGTGCTTAAAGCTACTAACGCGTTATTATTTTGAGATGAGGTCATTAAAATTCACTAAACGACCAAATCCGAAATCTATCCAATTATTACATCCTTTTGTCGAGGGCCCCGCAGTTTGTAATTTAATATGGCGAGGCACACATCCTTTGTTTTAAGGATATCCTAAAATGACTATATTTCTATTTAAATTTGTCTCTATAATAAAAAAAATCCTAATTAATTACGAGCTAAAAATGTAATACACTCATTTAAATTGAGAAAAATATTAATGAAAAGGAATTTATCTTAAAAAAATGATTAGGAATTTCGAAATTTTGTAAATAAATACGAAATTTGACAACTAATATTCAAAAGAAATTAGAATAAGATTAAAGCTTGCATTGTTATATATATATATATATA
>MU747233.1:273504-291982 GCA_026770625.1 Nicotiana glauca | reverse complement strand
TATGTGCCAGGCGGCAACTGTATACATTATTCCTGCTATTTAGTTTTGATTATAATTTTCGCAATTTTTATTACTCCCGCAATGTGTTAGGCTTACCTGGTCGCGAAGACTAGGTGTCGTCATGACGTGTTCACAATTGGTGGACTAGGGTCGTAACAGAAAAGAAGAAAAAAGAAGAAAAACAAAGGAAGAGAAAGTTTACAATTGGAAATAAGGAAAAGCCGGGATGACGCATGCGACCGATCAAAAGTTGTTACCAATATGTTAAATGCCCTAATGCTAACATGATGGGTTCATTATGTCATGTCATTCCAGAAAGGTGGTTTGTTTGTGGTTATAAAGTGGTAACTCCTCTTTACAACACAAGGACAAAAGGCAGTTGGCATCCTGGCAACCCATTCCTACAATACCCGGTCAAAAAAAAAATAAACTGAACATGGCAAGCCAAGAATCAGATACCAGCATCGTGGACCCATCAAAAGAGGTAGAAGTGGTAGATTTCAAAGAAATTAAGGAAAAGATGTGTAAGTTGAGGCAGCAGATGGCTGAGATGCATCAGGCCTGGGCTAAGGGTCAGCCGGCGCCAGTTTATCCCGCCAATCCAGCATATATCCCACCTTTGGCTCAGTCTCAAGAGCCTCCTCCTATGAATTCATCTTTACCTTTCCCTTTCTACCAAAAAAGTTATGGCACCACCTCCTATCCTCCCCAAGCTCCACCACCCAAACAAAACCCTCCTCCACCAATCACCCATGTCTTTGTGGCGCCTCCACCTGTCACATTGCAAAGATCTTCCAGTGAGCCATTGTTTCCAACTCATGACAGCCAGTATTACCCTCCTGAGCCTACCTTTAAAGCTCCCGAGCCATATTCCTACACTCCTCACCTTGAGCTCCCGGTGGAAACTGGCAAGCCGCTTAAGGATCCGGAATAGGAAGAGATGTTTCAAAAAGTAAAAAGCTTGGAGCAATCCTTCAGGAACATGCAAGGATTGGTTGGCCAAGTCAGTGTGGCCTATAAGGATTTGTGCTTGTTTCCCGATGTCCAGCTACCAGCAGGGTTCAAGCTACCAAAGTTTGATTTTTATGATGGACATGGTGATCCTGTAGCCCATCTGAGGGGATTTTGCAGTAAAATGAGAGGTGCTGGGGGAAGGAATGAGTTATTAATGTCGTACTTCAGCCAAAGTCTAAGTGGCGCGGCCTTGGAATGGTACACGCGACAGGATCATGCCCGATGGTACACGTGGGATGGTTTGGCCCAAGAATTTGCGTGCCACTTTTAGTACAATCTCGAAATTGTCCCGGACCATCTGTCACAGGATAAGATTGAGAAGAAGTCCGGGGAAAGCTTCAGAGAGTACGGTTTCCGGTGGAGAGAACAGGCGGCAAGAGTCGATCCTCCCATGAAAGAGAGCGAGATGGTCGATTACTTCTTACACGCTTTGGAGCCTACCTACTATGGTCACTTGGTGTCAGCAGTGGGAAAATCTTTTAACGAGGTAGTGAAAATGGGAAGTATGGTTGAAGAGGGGCTCAAATCCGATAAAATCATGAGCTATGCTGCAATCAAGGCCACTACTCAGGCTATCCAGAGCGGCACTGGAGGGGTACTGGGAAAGCAAAAGAAAGAAGATGTGGCGGTAGTTGTCTCGAGAACTTGGTCCAAAGGCCCATCACCATATTACCATTAACCTCAACCTCGTCCCCAAACCTACTCCCACACTCAACAGCACTACTACCCACCCTATGGTCCCCACTTCTCTGTCCACCATACCCACACATATCCCCAACATCCTACCCATGCGCAATGGCGCGCACCCACCCCACAAAGTGCCTACCCACCTCCAAGAGCTTACAGGACTCCCCCTGGAGCAGGTTTGTGGGCCGGCCAAAATTTCAAGCAAGAGAGGGCACAGAAGCAGGAAACTTTCACCCCCTGGGAGAGTCATATGCAGACCTGTTTGAGAAACTAAAGCACTATAACCTGATTAAACGGATTCCTCCGAATCATGTGGACAAGCGTGCAAAAAGCTTTGACCCTTCTAAAAAGTGTGGATACCATTCCAATGCCCAGGGGCATGATGTTAAAAGTTGTTGGGATTTGAAAAGATAGATAGAAAGAATGATTCAGGAAGGGATAATTGCGGTCCAGGACAGTGCCACCCAGAACATTACACAGAATCCTTTTCCTGCACATAATGAGGCATGTTTTGTGGGGAAGATCCGTGGTGACAAGGAGTATGAGAAACCTCTCGGAAACTTATTGAATTAAATAATGATATTGAAAACGGTGAAGGTCCCAGCAATTTTGATGTGCAGTCCAGTGGCTAAGATGTCGAGTTGGGTGATTGGGAAGACGCTCCATCTCTTGAAGGTTTGGTGGTTTATTTTGTTGTCATTTATGTTGTCCGGGTTATTTCAGGGTTGTAATCCAGACATTGTCTTGTGACTCAAACCATCTATCTTTTCACTTAGTCGTAATAGCTTGTTTAGTGTTGTCTAGGTTTGTTTGTTTGTTCTGTTGTTTAAACCCTTTCCTCGTCAGTCTAATGCAATCCTCTATTTCCTACCGTTTCTAGTCATTTTGTATAGTGCTCTTCTCCTTTTACATTTCTTTTCATGCTGGTTTTGGTGAAATGACATGCACACACAATTCTCAGCCTGGTTTTAAAAGATAGTTTAGTAATAAAGCGATGAAACAATGTTGAAGATGTAAGGACATTCGAGGGAAATAATTAAGGGAATTTTGAGATCAGTTCAAGCCCAAATTATGTGAAAACTGGGGCAGATAGAACATAAGGGATGCTATTGAAATGCAGCCGGTCGCATCAGTTCAAAGCCATACGCAAGTTTACCCCAAGTTCAAAGGGGCCGTTTGGGGTACCGAGATTGTTATCCAATGGTGCTGGGTAATTGACAAATATAGGAGCCAAATATGTGAGAATGCTTATTAATTCTGGTGCAATCAAAACATGTTACGTATGTTTTCCTCAGCTTGTTTAACTGTGTAGTTTGTACTTGGCATGTTTTGGAGATTGGAATGACGAAGGCATTTTATTCTGCTATCCAAACACTTTATCCTTTGTTACCCCTTTGAGCCTCGGTTACTTTCTTGCATACCCTCTTTCGGAATCAATAATAAAACTCGTAAACCCGAGCGGGGAAAGTAGGTGGAGTAACAAGAGAAAAACAGTGAAAATAAAAGGAAGAGAAAAGAAGGAGGAAAGAAAAGAAAAAAAGAAGACAAAAGAAAAAGGAAAGAAAAGAAAAGAAGAGAAAAGGAAAGAAAAGAAGGAAAAGAAGAAAAAGAAAAGAAAAGAAAAGATAAGGGAAAAGAAAATAATGAAAAGAAAGGAAAAGAAAAATGGAAGAAAGGAAAGATCGCAACAACAAAAGTAGTCGCCTGAACTACGTTTGACTTGATCCCGAAAGGGTACGTAGGCAGCCTCTCTCTGAGGTTCAGTCACACCAAAATAAAAGTCCAAAAGCCCCCAAGAAAGAAACTGGGGCAGAAGTTGTGGTTGTTGGGAAAATCTGATTCCGAAAGTTGTAATGCCGAACCCATGTTGAATCGTTTTTGAGCCTTTGATACCCTTCTTTCTATCCCCTTCTAAAAGCCTGCATTACGATCCAAAGAAAGACCTTCCGATCAGTCTTCAAGAAATGCCGAGTCAAGCAAGAAAAAGTGGCTCGTGACAAGGGCAACATTCCGGTACAAGAAGAAAAATGATCAAAATGAGAGAGTCTTATTGGTGAAAACCCTCACGGTCACCACAAGGCGACGGTGAAATGAGAGAAAGACCAAATGAGAAAGGCTTGATGGTGAAAACTGTTCGGGCACCACAAGTCGAATAAGGATTGTTAAATCAGATCGGGCAAGCGGAGCATTGAAGCCCAGTTTCACGATGAAAGGAACAAAAGGAGCTGAACAATCGGATTTGCTGAATGAAACAGGCTGCAGGTGCATGTCAAGGTCGTTAGATTCGGTATCCGATGGGTTGCTACTCTGTAGGTTTCTTGTTAGGAATCGTCTATTCCCATTATCCTTTATTTTGTTCCTCCTACCTTGTTTTACTCCCTCTTCTTGGGCCTGTTGGTCAAAACAAGTGAGAAATAACTTCAAAATCTACCACCAGCTTTCCAATTGGACGAAACGGGATCTGGCCAGCACATCAAATTATCATAGGTCAGGAAAGAACATCAGCCACGCTGAGTTGGCAACAATCAACATGCTTTGGGATCCTTGTGAAATGCAACGGCCTGGCATATGTCAATTCATGAACAATGCAACAAATAAAGGGTTTGGGGTGAACGGTTCGAAGGTATTTTCGGTGAAAAACGAAAGATTTGGTACACATCATATCATGAACAATGAAACAGTATGGAGGGTGTTTGGTGAATGGATCGGAGATATTTTCTGTGTTAATGTTAACAAAAAAAGTGGGTGGCACGATCGCCAAGTGGGAATTAGTCATCATGGTAAGGGAAGAAACAATAAACTCAAGGCCGAAGCCAGTGGTTAAGTCGAGGAAGAACATCACATACACGAATTGGGGACAATAGATATGCTGTGGGATTCATATGAGACATGAGGATTGGGGAGATGACAGTTCATGCAATGCAACAAATGGAGGATATCGGGCCTCCTTCAAAGTTCAAGGCCACAAACTAACCACCACATTTTAAACTCACGAGTTTTCTTTGTTTGAAACAGGAACAGAGCAGTGCAAATAAGTTGGTTCAACAGTAAGGGAAAAAGAAAATAAAGAAAAAGAAAAGGTAGAAGAGGAGAGCCGACAAAAGGGAAGTTTCTCAAATTTTTGCTCTTGCCGGTATTGCTAGTGTGCATAAAATACTGCCATTGCTTTTCACAATTTTTCCTCCTAGGATAAAAAGTCCTAGTCTGATGGATTCTCCTCCAGATCAAAATCTTAGTTTGATGAATCCTTCTTCTAAGATAACAAAAATTGACCTAGTCTGATGAACCTTCTCCTAGGGTCAACCTCTTAGTCTGATGAATTTTTTCTCCTAAGACAACCAAAAGTGGACCTAGTCTGATAAACCTTCTCCTAGGGTCAACCTCTTAGTCTGATGAATCTTTCTCCTAAGATAAAAAAAGTCGACCTAGTCTGATGAACCTTCTCCTAGGGTCAACCTCTTAGTTTGCTGAATCTTTCTCCTAAGATAATAAAGTCGACCTAGTCTGATGAACCTTCTCCTAGGGTCAACCTCTTAGTATGCTGAAACTTTCTCCTAAGATAACAAAATGGACCTAGTCTGATGAATCCTCTCCTAGAGTCATAATCCTAGTCTGATGAATCTTCTCCGAGGATCAAAGTCTTAGTCTGATGAATTTTTCTCCTAAGATAGTAAACCTAGTCTGATGAACCTTCTCTTATAATCATAATCTTAGTCTGACGAATCTTTCTCCTAAGATAACAAAATGGACCTAGTCTGATGAATCCTCTCCTAGAGTCATAATCCTAGTCTGATGAATCTTCTCCGAGGATCAAAGTCTTAGTCTGATGAATTTTTCTCCTAAGATAGTAAACCTAGTCTGATGAACCTTCTCTTATAATCATAATCTTAGTCTGACGAATCTTTCTCCTAAGATAACAAAATGGACCTAGTCTGATGAATCCTCTCCTAGAGTCATAATCCTAGTCTGATGAATTTTTCTCCTAAGATAGTAAACCTAGTCTGATGAATCTTCTCCTAGGATCAAAATCTTAGTCTGACGAATCTTTCTCCTAAGATAACAAAATGGACCTAGTCAGATGAATTTTCTCCTAGGATAAAAGTCTTAGTCGGATGAATCTTTCTCCTAAGATAACACCAGTAGTGACATAGTCTGATGAATATTTCTCCTAAGATATAAAACCTAGTCTGATGAATTTTCTCCTAGGATAAAAATCTTAGTCTGATAGTTTTACTCACAGGAGACACACATGCCAATCATGTCTTTAGTTTTGCTCTCACCATCATATCAATAGCTTAGGTAACAACTCACAAGTCTGCCCAGTTACCAAACTGGGGCAGAATATTTTCTTTGTTTATCTATTTTGTTGCAGCCAGGAGCCCACCTGGAGAACAAGGGAATACATTTCAAGTTCAGCAGTCAGGCGCCCACCTGGAGAACAAGGGAATACATTAGAAGTTTCAGTAGTCAGGCGCCCACCTGGAAAATAAGGGAAGTACAATTCAAATTTTAGCTTTTAAGTTTCTGATGTTGGATAGCATGATATGCCCAGCCACCAAACTGGGGCAGAAAATTTTCTTTGTTTGTCTGTTTTATTGCAATCAGGAGCCCACTTGGAGAACAAGGGAATATGTTTCAAAGTCCAGCGATCAGGAGCCCACCTGGAGAACAAGGGAATACTTTTCAAGTTCAGCAATCAGGAGCCCGCCTAAAGAATAGAGGCACATATTTCAAATTTAAGCAGTCAAGCATCATTCGGAGGAATAGCAAAACATCTCCAATAACAATTCAAGGCAACAACGCAAGAATTCCATCGGAAGAATACAAGATCAAAGCAACACAAGAACAAGTTTGAAGACATAGATAGGACCTTATTATAATTTATAGAGCGTAGCTTAGGCTAGCTTCTTTTTATCTTGACACGGTGTAATAAGGAGGTCAGCGAGCAGTAGCAACAACAATAGTAGTGAAATCACAACTCCAGGTAGTCCCAGCTACCAAACCTTCCCGAACTACACTGACCCGATTCTTTTTAACCAAGGATATGTAGGCAACCTTTGAAGCAGGGTTTGGTCAGACGGTTTTCAAAAATGCTTCACACGGAATATTTGAACGAGCAAAACTCGCTCGTATCCGCTCACTTATCTTTGCCCGAGAACTCTGCGTGTTCCCGAGAAAATAGGGGCAGCTGTGAGCACGTGATTTTTGCCCTATGTGAATTATTCCGAAAAATTCAAACAAAATAATTTCTTTTATTATTTTGTAATTTTGTGGACTTTTGTGACATTTTAGGTTAATTTTTTATATTTTATTTGCACATTTTAATTCATATGAAAATATATAAATATACACTTGACATTTGCATTTAGGCTTAATTTCAAATTCTAGGATTAATTAGTAGTTAAAATTGCTTAAAATAGAGAAAATAACAAAAATGGTCCACTTTACAATTATAGTTTTAATTTGTCTTAGTTTGCATTTAAATTAGGAATTATTATAATTGAAAATTAAGAAATATAATTTTTAGAGTCAATTTGATTTTTGGTTTTTAATTTAGCATTTAATAAAAAAATATATAAAAAATAAAAAAATGGAAAAGCAAAAAGAAAAAGAAGAAATGAAAAGGAAACCTTTTTAAAATAAAGGAAGAGGGCTGGTCTTAAAGACCCAAATTTGGGCCAAAGTAGCTTTAGCCCAAACAAAAATTCTCCCCAGTCCAAACCCACACCCTTTGCCCGGTCCATTCCCACCCAAAATAAAACGACGCCGTTTTGGCGTCCGTTAATCTGGACCCTCCATTTCCCCATCATCTAACGGCCATAATTGATTGTTGTGTTTACATAAAACTGTCCGAAAAAATCATACCAAACCTAAAACACACCTCCTCTTCCTCGTACTGTAACGCTGGGGTAAAGCTACCGTCCCCACCGCTTCTCTGTCACTCCTTCGCCCTAACTCCGCCGTCGGAAATTGCCCACGTTGGCGGAAAACCTCCCAATGCCATCAAAATTACACCCCTGATTCTCCTTCCCCTCCCCTTTACGAATCCACCATCCATTTCACTCAAATCCCAATCGAACGGTTCGAATCTTGAATCGAATTTCTCCGGCCAAAACCCGAGGTGACCCAATCCCGCCCAAATTAACAACCTAGGTTTCTCTCCTCCTCCTCTCCCCATATCCAGCCCCAGTTTTCATCGAATGTAGCTGGAACTTCTCAAATATCAATTTGAAGTTCCGGTTAAAACCCTAGCTTCACCAAACTACACCAAATTGGTACCATATGGTCCCCTGGGGTTCCCTCGTGATGAATGTAAGGTCAATGGCATTCAAATCTCATTGGATAAGGTTTAATTTTGAAATCCGACATCAGTGAGCTTCTCTTCTTTTATTTTATTTTATTTTTATTTTTCGTTTTTCTTTTAGTTTTGTTTCTTATTAGTTTGATTCGTGCCTGTGGTTCTTCATAATTTTAATTAATTGTTTAGGTTAATCTCAAATCTGATTCTATATGTTAGTATTAGTTTAAACATTCAATTGTTAGTTTAATTGTTAAGTATTTGCTTAATTTTGATTAGTTCAAATTGATTAGTTTAGTTGAATTTCCTTTTTCTAATTTGATTTTTTTCCTTTTTAGATTTTAGTTTAATTCTGTTTTAAACTTGTTTTGAAAACTATTGATTCTGGTCTGATTGCATTAATATTTTGTTGGTTTAATTAAGTTTAGTGTTAATAGTTCTTCACTTCAGTGCTCATTTCCAAGTCAATTAGTTTTAGGTGATTGGATATAGTTGATTAGAATTAGTTAGTAATTTCAGGGGGTTCAAGGGTATTTGGGTAATTAGAGTGGGACAAGAATGCTGTAGATTACACTAAAATAGCTTAGACTCTTCTAGAATGGGACTTTAGTGCATATTTTTACAACTTAGGGGTGTAACTTGGGTAACAAGTTAATGAATAGAGGAGTAAAGCTGAAAATGTATAGGGACTAAAAAGAAAGTTAAAAATCTGATGCTCACTTCATTGTGGCCTATAAAATGGCATTCACATGTCTTGAATAACAAGTTTGGAGCCTCAAATTCCCCCCAAAATATTCTCCAAGCTTCCTAGATCTGAAATTCGAATTTCAAACTCCCTTAGATCTTAGGCTTCTCAAATATTCAGAAAAAAAACAAAAAAATAAAAAACAAAGTACTGTTACATCGATTTCTCTAGGCTGATTTTGAATTTTAATTACTGCTTTTCACATTTTAGCACAACTACAATCACTGAAGTTTCAGAGTGTTCTGCATTCCAATTTGAATGAGTTTTGGGTGTATTTGAGCTATTTGGTTTGATTTTTGAGTCGAAACTGGTCAATCAAGTCTGTTTTGGATGTTTGTTGTTGTTGTTGTCTTATAATTCATTCCAGGTTGTGTTTGAGTGTGTTTCTGGGTGGAAAATTGGGGCCTGTTGAGATTAGCTGTTGATTACTACTGCTGATTTTATTTTCTCCTTCATTTGTCTCCCTTCTTAGGTATATTCTTACTCAAGTGATGTGGAGGCTTGTATTAACATGAGTGAATACAATTTGAAGCTGGGTGACGAAGATTTGCCTATATACACATATATTTTCTGCCGTTGTTGTTGTAATTAGGATTCTATAGACTATACTGAACTGCTGCATTTTGTAAATTTGTTCCTGTTTGGATTCCTAATAGATCATCTGATTTGGTCAGCTATTCAATGCCCTAAATTTGGACTGTTTCGGACTTTTAAACTCTGTATTTGTTAATTTGTTTCAGGACAATAGCATAGTATAATTAGTTTTAGTTCAACTTTGAAATCAATAATAATGCAAGCATGAAATCAGTAGTTTAGTGTAATGCAGTTTAATTATTGATACTAATATGCTTTAAAAATCAGTATGTATATTCCGTGAATCAGTTGTTTTAATTTGGACACATTTAGATAGTATGGAGTAAATTCAATAGTTTTAGATAGTATGGAGTAAATTCAATAGTTTTGTTTTAACTAAATCAGAATTTTGTTTTGGTTTAAAATCCAGGCTCTACAGCCTATTCCCAGGATATTTGGGCTTCAAGATGACTGTTACGCGGGCCCAGGTCCAGTGCTAGTTTTCTTTACGTTTGGACTTGGGCCAAGGCCTTGACTGGCAGCTTGTTAGTATAGCATGGGTGCAATTTTCCTTCGTTGAGCTCATCTCGGAGCCCAATGGGTGGCTTTGATACAGAATCATCCTTTGGTTTATTCCAGTTTAATAACAAACTATTTAGGACTTTTCTTGTGATGTTAAAGACAAATAAAAAAAAAATTATAGTTGCTTTAGTATTGCCCTTTAATGAATAAAAATGAGACGAGCCTCGCCAAATAGAACGCATAAATTGCGGGGCCCTCTTTAAATGTATATACTAAAATACTTAGAATTCGGGACGGGCCGCTTAGCGAATTTCACGGCCTTCCCCAAAGATAATAATCTGTTAGTTGCTGTAGGTTCATTACTTAAATAATTTTACCTTCCTAAATATGGGTGCACATTTATGTGATCCAAATCCAAATCTCAACGAAGACGAAATATGTCAAAAATTGCGGGTGCATTTATGTGACGCGGTTTGAGACGTATTTTCACGACGTTGCAATTCTCTTAAAATAATAATAATAAAAGCGGTTCAAATTTAAAAATACATAGGTCAAAACATGTACTAAAATCAAATAAATAAGCTAAATATGACAGTTGAGCGACCGTGCTAGAACCACGGAATCCGGGAATGCCTAACACCTTCTCCCAGTTTAACAGAATTCCTTACTCGGATTTCTAGATCGCAGACTGTTAAACAGAGTCTTTCTTTTCCTCGATTCGGGATTCAACCAGCGACTTAGGACACCATAATTCTCCCAAGTGGCGACTCTGAATTTCTTAATAAACGAATCCCGTTTTGATTGTTCTTTAATTGTAAAAACTCCTTTTGTTATACCCTTCGCGGAGTGTAGTAGCGGAAAAAGGAGGTGTGACATTAATAAGTTACTTGAAATTACCACCCTTCCCCTCCCAATTTTTTTTCTCTTTCTTAGTTTCTCCAACCTTCCTTCTTGCCCCCAACCCCTCTTTCCTCTTCTCTCTTTTCCCCTCCACACTACTTTTAATAACAGATGAGCCTTTAAAATCACAAAATTAGGCGGAAATATACCATTTTTATCTATTTTATTTAACAAAAGAATCTTTTATATTTCTTATTTATTTTTCCAGTGTCCTAGCCGTGGTAGAAGTGTCACTGATTTCGACGACTCTTTAGGTTGACGAACGAATCTATTTTGGTTATTGTTGATATGTTTCGCTATTTGGAATTGGTCACGCTGGAATAATTTATCCGGTGTCCATTATCGTTGCAATTTGTACACTTCTCAGCAAAAATCATATCCTCGGGCGAACATCATCTTCGCTCTGTTTTGTTACTATTTTTTCATTTCACTTATTTTGATTAGGTTTGTTGAAATAACTTAGTGAATCATGGTTACAGTTCGCCGCTAATGAGTCCGAATCTTTAGGCGTTCACTATCACAACGGTTTCTAACTTTTGACTTAGTATTCTTGCATATCTGGGGTTTTGCTTTTTGTTTGAAGATTTGCAGCACTTGTGTGCGCTTGTGCGCTTCAATGTTACTGCCTCCCTTAGGAAATCTTTTGTTACTGGATGGGATTTTGAAAGAACGATCTTTGCTGGTGGTTAGGGAATGGTTCGTAGTGGTCAGATAAATAAAGAGGTTGTAATGGTGGCTATGAAGTTGTTTATTGAGGCATTTTGGATTTTTCTTTAGATTTTTAAAGAAAATATTTTCTGCGAAAATAAACAAACATGGAATAATCGATAAAGTGTAAAATAATAAAAAATATTAGGTTTGGGTGGCCAATCCTATTTTTCAATAGTTATTTTCTATGTGACACTAGTTATGACGTGGAGTCCTACGTGTAGGAGATTGTATTACACGCTCTGGTAATCTCCTGATATAAGCGTTTATTATACATGATTTGAACGAGCGTGGTATTCAATTGGCAAAATGATAAGTTTGGGGACCGACATGACAAAGTGTCACAAGTATAAGTATCATTTAGGCTATTCTGCCAATATTTTTCTTTATCTTTCTCACGCATTTATATTCTTAAATACTTTCTTAGTTGTACTTTAATAGTTGGGTATATTTTTCAATAAAAATTAATAATAAAAAATTATTATTTGAGTAGGAAAGTAGTTCAAGTAAAATATAACAATATATTATCATGAAGATATAATTTTTTCTCCTTTTTCTATATGAATTTGGACAATATAATACATTATCAAATTAAATTAATAATAGAACTATATAATGTTTTCAAATTAAATTAGTAATAGAAATTTTTTAAGAGTATATCCTAAAATAAAAATAATAGGATTACATGGCAAAATTATGTCTCTATCCCGAAAGTAATTATACCATTAGGAAATGTAACGTGTTCCTAAAAGTATTAATCAGGTTTACATGCTACATATAGTAGTATATGTCTATGCTCGAAAATAATTATATTATTAGAATTCCTAAAGTTAATCATGTAGGATTCCTAACGTGTAGTATTATGTCCTAAAGCTAATAGGATTATAAGGCTAATGTTTAGAATTTAGATTATGTTATTTTATTGTGAGTTATTATACGGTCATTTTTGTAAAACAACATTATATTCATGCTTTTATAATAACTAGTTTTAGGATATGCCGTGGCGCGTGCATTTTAGTTCCAATTAATAAATTATTTTTAAAAATTTCATAAGATAAAATCTTAATTGATTTTAGAGTATTAAATTAAAACTTCCTACGTAGTTCAAATAAAAAAATTATAACTAAAATTTTAGTTAATTGCAAAATCTTAAAATTTTAAGAAAATTTTTTTTATACAGTTTTGTCCAATATAAGAGCTATTAAAAGCAACTAAAAAGGGAGAAAAAGGTCCAATAAGAGCACGAAAAAATAGTAAAAGAAATAACTTGACTAAACGTTAGAGCATACAACCTAATACAAAAAGGATTCTATTCAACCAAGCTTTACAATCTAGAACACCAAAATAAATGTATTGGTGAAATGCATGTATGCAAAATTTAACTACTAATACAAATGCATGAATGCAAAATTTAGCTGCTAATAAAAAAATTGTTCAAAGAAAGAAAACTTAAAACCCTTTATTTTCTAGCTGTTGCTCGAACAAGGCAAAATTATGATGATGAAAAGGTGAAATTGTAACTTCTTTTATAGAATTACATGTGTATATAAAATTGGGTGAATCTTTTATTTGAAAAAAGACTCTAATAGGTTCTCAAAAGAGCTCGTCTTCATCTAATATAGTAGTTATAAAAAATTCAGTGTCAAAAATTTATATCAAAACTTTCCTAGTGTGCATGAATTAGTCAAAATTTAAGAACTTTCAAGTGTGAAATTTTAATACTCCTAAATTTTAATATAGTTGAAGTATCAAAAGTTTCCTAGTATGTGAATTAGTTAAAATTTTATTAACTAAAGAAAAACTGAAACCTTCCTACTGTTTAAAACGGACAAACTTTTATTAACTAAAAAAATCCTCCCAAATTAGAAAGAAAAATTTAATAATACTCCTAAATATAGCGTTGGACGAAAACTTCCTATTGTGTAGAGACGAAAATGTTTCCTAGTATGTGTGTCAATATTATTATAAGTATTATAGGAATAGTAATTAAATAACTATTTCTAAATAGTAGGGAATTAATTAAATAATTATTTTTAAATATTAGGAAAATAATCAAATGAGTATTGTGTTTAATATGAACTTTATTTTAAAAATGGTAAAAAGACAGAATAATATTTTATTAAGTACCTTCATGCTTTTAATATAGTATATAAATATTGATATGGATATAGATATATATAGATAAATAAAACAGACATGCATTTTAAACATTAGTGTAACCAGTATGGCCTAATATGCCAACCAAGAAGAAAGTGGAGATCCTTTTCTTCTTGTCTTTAAATAAATTTATGAGATCAGCCACCATTTTGTGACCCCAGATGTTGGCAAAGAAAATAAAATGCCAGAACAGAGGCCAGAAAAGATTTAAAACAAATAAATATTGAGGTCTAACGAAATGGTGTTTCCCAAAATATAATAAAATGTGTATTTTCTCCTATCTAATAAGAGGGAGTTAGCACGCATTGGACGACATTTCTACCTGACAAATCGAGGGTATCATGGTCATTTCATGAAGTTCGTGGGTATCTGTATCTTCGGTTTACTGTAGCTATTATATGAAATTTTGAGTGTCCTGAATATGTCCCTTCATGGGCTCCACGATGACGCGTATGACTCTCAAGTCAAAACTAGCAGTATACATGAGGCGGTTTGGTTCGATTTTTTATTAAATCAAAATCAAACCAATTTTATCGGTTTATTAAATTCATAATCAAATTAAACCAACATAAATTCAATTTTTTCGGTTTCGGTTTTAGTCGGTTTTTCGGGTTTTTTTTTATTTTCCTTTTTAGTTATATTATTCTTGAAAAAGAGATCAAATAATCACCAATTATCCACATGATTACTATTTTTCTTAATAATATATGAGGAATACCAACTATTCGTATAAATCATAATTCCAAGACCTTCCATAATAGAAAATAACAACAAACATGTGAGAAAGTAAAGCACTGTAAACTTGATAAACCTTAACATTAAAATAATCACCAATTATGTGAGCAAAATGACAAGTAGGAAGCTCCTGTGATGTGGGGGAATATTCGGTTTCCAATATTTGGGGTTCTTTAATTTTGGAATTGGAACATAGGGAAGATATGAAATAATCTATTTTATTATTTTTTGTCTTGTTGGGTTTTAGTTTGGGCTTGATATTTAGGTTATGTAGATAGAATCTACTTAGTGGATAGTGAATTTACAAGCCCACAAATAAATAATATCGCAAGACATTGAAAATTATAAAATAGTTTAGAAAATACTTACAAATTAGATTTTAATGATTATTTTTTATGTGTAAATTTTTTAAAATTTATTTATATATAACGTCGGTTTGGTTTAGATTCGGTTGGACTTATTTTTGGTTAATGCCAAACCAAACCAAGAGTGATCGATTTTTTATTTTCCAACACCAAACCAACCAAGCCAAACCACAAGTCAATTTTTTTCTTCGGTTTGACTTGGTTTGTCGGTTCGGTTTGGCTTGTACACCCCTAGTCAGAACAAACATTATTGTTCTGCTTCCACTATTTCAATTTGATGAGTGGGTCCCCCATTGAGCTACAGGTATTTCCCTTTCAAACAAGAGAGTTTGCTCTGATGGTAAGCAACCCCCACTTTCAACCAAGAGGTTGTGAGTTCGAGTCTCCCCAAGAACAAGGTGGAAAGTTCTTGGAGGGAAAGATTACAGGGGCCTATTTGGAAACAACCTCTCTACCTCAGTATATGGGCAAGGTCTGCGTACACATTATCCTCCCAGACCCCACTAAGTGGGATTATACTAGGTTGTTGTTGTTGTTGTGTTAAGCTTCTTCATTGATACAGTACCTTTTGTTAGGTTAATTCTTCTTTCACATATGCATAGCTATATCTTGTTTTAAATTATTGCTATTTAAATTTTTCCTTTTTTGGTATTTTCTGTAATAGTGTTGCAGAAATTTTGAATTTTTATTGATAGACTATGTTGGTTTATAAGTTGGAACGTGTATGGTTTCATACGTTAACAAAACTAATTTTATTATTCAAATGTTACTTTGTTATTATATTAGTGTTTCAAAATTTTATTTAATTAGTATGCTTATTCAGGAGTTAACTTAAATTTAGTATCATTATAAAAATGAACATAACTAATCAATGTTTACTTAATTTAGCAACAAAAAAGACTTGGGTAATAATGACTATAGTCATAACTAAAAATCAATTTTTATTTAAACTTTTTACCATAATGTAAATTTGATCAAAAGGATTCCAGTAAGAGTAAAAACAAAAGGAGAAAATTATTATTTCATAACATGCATTTTAAAGAACAAAAATAGTTTACAACAACAAAAGCAATAACAACTACGACTCAGTTCCAAACAAGTGGAAGTCGACAATATAAATCATCACTCCTTTCGTTAAGATAAACTCATAAATTTATTCTTATATTTAATAATAAATTTATATTTGTTAAACTTTTCAATATCATTTATATGATCTTATTTTTATATGATCTTATTTTGAAAGAACATTTACAAGCATTTCGATATTAGAATCTAATTTTTGGATTGTCTAGGTTACGTTTACATTTAGTTGAGTTCGTTACTTATTAATTTATTTATGCAAAGGAAATTGTTGCTTATTAAACTTTGAAGTTTCTTGAATATCAAATATTTTTGGCGAAGAAAGGTTTAAGGAAGATTTGATTAGTCTAGAAAAGATAGTTAAATCAATATAGATTTTAATTTGGATTTGATGAAATTTTCAAATAACATTTCAAAACTTAATTAAAAGACAAAAAGAAACTTTCTTCATATATTTGGTTGTTCAATATATAACTAAGCTCTATTCAGGTCTTGAAATTTGTCACAATCTATATTTAGTTAGAACAGTTTCAATTAAACTAAGTAAAGAGGTAATTTCTGTCACAATCTGGATTTTTCACCCTCGGAAGTCTTGATGGCGCCTACTAATAGGAGCTAGGCAAGCCAACCTTTATCTATCTCTTTCTTTATCAAAATTTCCTTCTTTTA
This sequence comes from Nicotiana glauca, assembly GCA_026770625.1. Classification (NCBI taxonomy): domain Eukaryota; kingdom Viridiplantae; phylum Streptophyta; class Magnoliopsida; order Solanales; family Solanaceae; genus Nicotiana; species Nicotiana glauca. Next base: position 275,529 of record MU747233.1, on the reverse strand, counting down.
ACAATTTAACAATAATAATTAAATACAACGAAATAAATAAATTTAGCGGAAGACTTAATAGATAATACTAGATGTGACACCGTAATGCAAACACAAACCTTTACCCAAGAACTGATGTCACAATACTCACGAACTTCTAAGAATACTAAACACAACCGTTTGAAAGAAATATAAAACTGTTTGTCTTGAATACATGAGATAACAGACTAAAAAATAAGGATAGAGGAGACGCCGGGCCTGCGGACGCCTGTAAGGCTACCTCGGTGTCTCGGTGATCGAAATTCTAACACTTGCACTACTGCTGCTACTGTCCAAAACCTGTATCTGTGCAAAAGAGCACAGAGTCTAATATCAACACAACCGACCCCATGTGCTGGTAAGTGCCTAGCCTACCCCAGCGAAGTAGTGACGAGGCTAGGATCAGACACTCACATAAACATATGCAGTTTAAATATGTATATAAAACAAGAAATGACAGGAAATAACATGTAATATTTGGGAAGGGGAAGACATACTCTGGGGTGGCAACAAAATAAAATATCAGAAATAAACGAGTAATGGAATTAAAATCACTTTCAAGTTCAACTCATCTTGTTGCAGGCGTGCAACCCGATCCCATTTCATTTCATATCTTGTGGTAGGTATACCATCCGCTCCCATTTCAATTCATATCTTGTGGTAGGCGTACCACCCACTCCCATTTTCAAATCATATCTTGTGGTAGGCATACCACTCGCTCCCATTTCATTTTTAATACTTTGCACAATATGTTACCCGCATGGAAACCAATAACAAGTAATCAATATAATTTGTGGTAGGCGTACCACCCGCTCCCATTTTAATTTATATCTTGTGGTAGGCGTACCACCCGCTCCCATTTTATTTTATATCTTGTGCTAGGTGTACCACCCGCTCCCATTTCATTTTTTTAGCATAGTGTACAATATATTACCGGCAAAGGAAACCAATAATAAATAATCAAATAATATATTAGCGGCAAAGAAAACCAATAATAAATAATCAAATAATATATTACCGGCAAAGAAAATTAATAACAATTAATCACAATTTATTTCCGGCAAGGGAAACCAATACTCGGTGTCAAGGTTCAACAAATAAGTCTTTCATAGACTTAAATAAGAATACGAAATTTATCAATTTAAGACCCACGGTCATGCTCGACACCGACGTATAGATACTCGTCACCATGCCCATACGTCGCACTCAACAACTAGCAATTAATCAAATACGACTTAACTCCTATTCCCTCAAGCTAGGGTAGACCAAACACTAACCTCGCTTTGCTACCAATTTAAAATTTCTACAAGCCTTCGCCTCGCAAATTCGTTCGAAGCTTCAAATCTAGTTATAAACAATTCGATTAAGTCAATAAACATTATAGGAATTAATTCTGTATGAAATTCTATATTTTTCATTTAAAATCCGAAATTGCACTAAAATTCGCCCGTGGGGACCACGTCTCGGAACCCGACAAAAATTATGGAATATGAAACCTTATCCAACCACCATTCTAACCATACCAAAATTTCTAAATTTCAATAACATTTCGACCCTCAAATCCTCAAATCTATATGAGAGAGTTTTTAAACTCTTCCATCTAAATTCACAAATTTAATACCAAAACTAGTAATAGATTCGGGTAATCCAACCAAAATTAAGTTAAGAATACTTACCCCGTTGTTTTCTCTGAAAATCTCCCTAAAATCACCCTTTCCCGAGCTCCAATTTGAATAAAATGAAGAATGGGACAAAGTCCCATTTTCACCAAAATAAACATTTTGTCCAGAAAAATTCCGGGACTGTTCATGCATGTCACGACCCGGATTTCCCACCATCGGAATCGTGATGGTGCCTACTCGTGATAGCTAGGCAAGCCAAGTTACTCACCGTTTTCATGAATAAAAACATCCTGTTGTCAATTTACTAGCATGAATCATAATAATAATAACAATAGCTGCGGAAGTCTAATTTTATAAGTCTGAAAATAAATGTGAACTGCTCAAA
>MU747233.1:256805-270596 GCA_026770625.1 Nicotiana glauca | reverse complement strand
ACCTCGGATTTCGACTCCGGGCATATGCCCGAGTCCCATATTTTTCTACGGACCTTCCGGGACCGTCCAATCTCGGGTCCGGGTCCGTTTACTAAAAATGTTGACTAAAGTCAACTATATCAATATTAATATCATAATTTCTCAAATTTTTCACAGAATTCACATATTTCAACATAGAAATTTTTCGGCTACGCGCCCGGACTGCGCACACAAATTGAAGCAATATAAAATGAGATTTTCAAGGCCTCGAAAGCACGGAACAGATGAGGAAAACAGGTTCACAATGCATTGACACTGTTCACGGGTACTGTTCACACAATACTATTCATGGGTACTGTTCACGGGGTACTATTTCTGCAATTTTTTTTGAAAATTTTCTAAGTCCGAAATCACTCCGAGACACCTCCGAAATACTCCCTAGCCCTCGGGGCTCCTAACCAAACACATACACTAACTCAACAACATCCTACGAACTTAATCGTGCGATCAAATCGCCAAAATAACATAAAAAATAATGAATTAAGCCTTAAAATCCATGATTTCTTCAAAATTTCATAAGACTTCAAATTTTCCATTTTAAGCCCGAAACACGTCAAACGACATCCGTTTTCAACCAAACTTTACAGAAAGCGCTTAAACAACATATAAGACCTGTACCGGGCATCGGAACCAAAATACGAGCCCGATACCATCACTTTTCAATCAAATTTCACTTTCATTTTCCTTAAACATTTTCAAAAAATAATTTTACAAAAAAATTCATTTCTCGGCCCTGGGACCTCGGAATTCGATTCCGGGCATACACCCAAGTCCCATATTTTTCTACGGACATTCCGAGACCATCAAATCACGGATCTGGGTCCGTTTACCAAAAATATTGGCCGAAGTTAAATTTACTCATTTTAATATCAAAACTTAACAAATTTTCACAGAATTTCATATTTGAGCTACGCGTACGGACTGCGCACGCAAATTGAGACAATTATAAATGAGATTTTCAAGGCCTCAAAAGCTCGGAATGAATAAGAAAATAAGTGATGACCCTTTGGGTCGTCACAATCAATTTCGTAGCTTCCATTCTTCAAAGAATATAAAAGTGTGAAGTAAAAAAATAATTCTCGTTATGTTTATGTTACCTTGTTAAAAGGAAGGATCCTTGGAAAAGAAAAGGGAAAAATAAAAAAAAGGGGAGAAAAACTAAAGTAAACTCCAAAAAAAACATAGGACTTTGGAAGAATAAAAGGAGGAGCAATAAAAACTAAATTTAATAAGAGAGGAACAACCGGGAGAAAAAGGATGCTTCCATGATTAATCTTCCTAATCTAGAACAAAGATACTGAAGTTTAAGTTCCTACTAAGTGCATTCACCGTAAACTTTTGCTTGAAATTGGAAGAAATAAAACAAGCTCTTCTAGACAAAGACAATAGCACAATGTATTATTATTATGAGTTGTTATATGACCCTTAGCGATTAGGGAACACACAAATATCCAATAATCAAACCAATTATATCAAAATTGAAATTGTTGGGCCCGTGTAAAGCACGGGCAGAATCTCATCTAGTAAAATAAATAAACACCAGTATTGTCTCGGAAACGGTGCTTCCCAAAACATAACGGAATATGTACGAGAAGTTTTATTTTGTGTCTCATCCCTAGATGTACGAAGTTTTTTTTGTCTCACAAATTTGTGGACCCCAGTCTTACGCTTCTGGGTCCACAAAACTGTGAGACAAAAAGGTTGCCTCATACAACTAATGTCAGTTGTATGAATGCCAGTTGTATGAGACACAAAATAAAAATTTTCGAATATGTACAACCAATTAAACAAGGGTAAGATAAAAAGAGTTTATGTAAAAATAAGAGAGTTTAAAAAGCCAAAAAAATTGTGGGAATATATATATATATATATATATATATATATATATATATATATATATATATATATATAGAGAGAGAGAGAGAGAGAGAGAGAGAGAGAAAGAGAGAGAGAGCGCTAATGAATCCCCTTATCGTTGCCATTGAACATGCCAATCAAATTCTTACGACTCATAATGATCAACTCTACGAAGATCCCATTCTATTCCGGAAGCTCGTAGCATTGGTCCCGACAAACCCCTATTAATATGATTATTCCAACTGTATTGAGTATCATACATGTAAGAATTATAGTAGGGATATTTACCCCAAAATCCATTATTCTGATAATTCGAGTTTCAATAACTATAAAAGAAACTTTCTAGTTCACTCACAAGAGAATGATAGTTGTCAATCTCAAAAATCTGATTATATTCCTTCTATTTAGAAGTGACAATAAGGTGGTCTTGGTCGTCTAGGGGTATTTTAGTCTTTTCGGTAAAGTTTAACAGGTTGTACGCCTAGAAATTTCTGTCCCAACATATTTTAGTTTACACTATTCTGTTGACGTTCTCTCTCTAGCGTGTAACATCAGGCTTCTCTTGTTTCTGCTGCTTCTCAGTTATTTTCTTACTTTGCTAACACCTGTGTTTCATGGGGATCAACAATCAACTTTGAGGGTTAACCATTATCTCTTTAGGTTTTCATGAGATCAGCGCTATATTTTGGGTTAAACATTATCTCTTCAGGTTAGATTACTTGGATGCCCTTATTTTTTGGCAAATATGATCTTCACTTTTAGGGTTATGTTCGACACTTTGTAGAATTATTTAGCTACGACAGCCGAATAAATTCTGGATTACACTCTATTCTGCTTGGGTTTTCTCTCCGTATTTCACTGTTTACCTTTTTCGAATTTCTGCTCCTTTGCTCACAGGTAATTACTTTGTTTGATCTATAAATTTGAGATTAGATTAGACAACTTGTTGAATTTTTCAGATGTCTGATTACTTTGTTTGATCTACTAATTTGAGATTAGATTGGACAACTTGTTAAATTTTTCAATTGTCTGACTACTTTGTTTGATCTATAAATTTCAGATTAGATTAGACGACTTGTTGAATATTTCGGTTGTATGATGTTTACTAATTGCAGTTACAGAAGTTAAGGGGATAAAAACTACAATGCTAACTGAAGGTGACTGATTGACGAGCAAAGTCAGCAGATTACGAAGAAACAAACATTATAACTCTATTTATATAATTAAAAGAACTCGCATGGCAGACCAAAACTAATACATTAAAGTAGAAATAAAGTGTTTATGGAGTAGTAGTTAATAAAATTTTATGGAACATACTCCGTTTGTCTGCCTGAGTTGATTGAAAAAGTATCTTTTCTAGATGTACTTAGTATATTTTTTTGGTAGAAGTATATATATAGCAAGCTGCTCTGTTTTTCCCTCGGTAGATTTAATAACAATAAGAAAATCAGGGTTGCTCAAGTTGTTGTGTGTTGAAGTCACTTGGTTGTGGAACTTGTTAATGGGAAAGTCCTTACTCTTGATTCTTTGCTCTGAGACTTGTTACAGTTATGTTTGAACGTGCTGTAGTTTCGTGAGAATTTCTTTGTAAAGTCGAGTTGTCAGTCACCGAATACTCGCAATGCTATATCAAGTTTTCTTCTTCTTTTTCTTTTTTTCTTCGATCCGTAATAGATAGAGATTATTTAATTCTCTGTAAGGAATTGAAATAATCTTCCGAATGGACTCCATATGCTTCCAAAAGGAACCAATAGAGAAAACAATCAGGGAAACTTTTAGGAGTATTTGCGGAAAAAGATTAGTTCCTGCGAGAGCTTAGAGTAAGGGATCCTTTCTTGCTCATTATGTAAAGACAGTTACTGAACTTAGCTTTCGCACGTTAATAAAAATGAGAATGAAAATCTACAGCAGTCTCCTTCGATTAAAAAAGTCTGATATAAGGATGGCTTGTAGGTTGAGATAATGGACGGGAAATGTCAAACAGAAACGAAATTGATACGCTAGAAAACATAATAGTTTGAATAAACATGCAAAAGGACAAACTTCCTCACAGGCACAAAGGTGGTTTCAGTCCAGTGTACACAACCTAAGATAAATAATTTGAACTCATGGGCGTTTAACAGATTGATTCACATTCTATAGTTATAGATATTGATTTATACTAATTTTGGTACATATTATCTAACTTATGAAGTAAACTGTAAAGTGTACTGCTTGCTCAGATTTCTAACATAAAAATGAATTGGAGAAAAACAACAAAAAAGACTTTTGGTTAAATCTACTCACATGATAAGGTTAGGGAGTTTGTAGCAGCATTAAACCAGAAAAACATTGTAAGTTACTTGCAGGCTTGCTACTGTTACCTAATCAAGCTTTCACTTAATACTAATCTATCTTAATTTATTTTGTTGCACTTCTTACAAATTAGATATATCAGTAAACCCATGAATAGATCTAGCAAGAGCAATATAAATTTTTAGTTTACCATGCTTGGAATCACGGGATTCTGAAAATTCAGGGAAATGGAATATTAGTACATTATACCTTGTTTTAGTTTCACATCTATTATTATTTTTTGATTTTGAAAATAAAAATCTGCATAAGGTTTCAACTTCTTTACATGATTTTTCAAAAAGAAAAAAGGAAGATTAAATGGCAAAGGAATAACATTAATAATAAGAAGTCACAGTAGAACTAGAAATATGCATACAACATCATTCCACAAATAAAAATTTTGTTGCTTCAACTTATAGTGTACACTACTATATAGAACTTCAAACAAATTCTCCTGTCATTTTCAGTAATAATGGTCAACAATGGTTGTTTTTTTGTAGAATTTGGATTTCTAAGGCTGAATTATTAATAGTACTCTCTACTTTGCAGTCTTGATGCAGGTTAACTATGAAGTATATGTATTTATATTATCACTATTGTTATATTTTTTAACCATAAACAACTCGATAATTTTATGCCAAAGAATAAAATAACCGAATTTGCATCTTTAGTTACAACAGTCTTAGCATGTAAAAGAAATTTTTATGTGCTTCTACAGTAGATTCAATTTCTTTGCTACGGGGAAAACCTTCAGCTTAACAATAAATATGCTTCAACGATTACTTTGCTTTGTTTATCAGTAAGTGCCATAGTTAATCAGTGGACATTATCTTCTTGAGCTGAAGGGGACGATAATTAAAATTAAATAACAGCAAGTAACATTCATTTGAAGCACATGAAATAGTACAATAAATCACAAATTTTAGTTTCTTTATCACTATCTTTTACTGCAGATCCACATATTTGGTTTACTAATAGAGCTTACTACAGTGATCTTCTTTTTTGTCTTTCCCATTCATCTTAAGACAATCGCATTACACATTTTGTAGAGAATATTTTTTCGAGTATTTTCAATGCCCAATGTATTGAACTTGATGCTGACCATGACTGCAAGTTTTTTCTGTCTTTGTAGAACTGTTGACGCTTCTATTACATTTGGTACGACCAAAAAAGTTCGTCGACGTGCTTACAGGTGACCAACTATCTTATCTTTATACATTTGCAAACGCAGGCTCTTATTAGCACATCCTCTATTTCTCTTGCCCGCTGTACTGCTAGTCGTTAATGTTGTGCACCATTTTTTTGGGTATTGTATTTATTTGCAATATTGTTTGACGATAGCCGCTGTTGATGCTCACAGCAGGTGCTACATCGGTCAAACTGCAATACCTTTTTGTGCTTCTACGTATTTGCTAATAGAAATTGATATCTTGCTAAAGGGTTGTGTGATAGTGTGCACAACTTTATTTAGGAGATAAAAACTACGATTGTGATGGATCATACACAAAAAAATAAACGTCCCCTCTCAGAGACAGATAAAAATGTCAGTCGACGTGAAAAATACAAAGAGATGACAGTAGAGAAAAAGCAAAAGTTATTGCTACAACGCCGACTAAAATACCAAGAGTCAAAGAGACATACGCTTTCAGGGAATATATCTACTGATCCCTTGATTGGAACAATGGCTGGTAAAGAAAGAGATGAAACACGACCATTTTCTGTTTATGAAAAAGGTGAGTATGCTTTCTTTGCTCGCTTTTAAAATAGCTACCGCTATTTAGTTATATCTAAAGACCACCTACCTTCATTTTAGGTTCAACATCAGTTGTATCCAATGAAATACATAGCAAAGTTTCCAAGATAGTTACACCCAAAGGTATCTGTTCAGTTTTTTTGTCTCCTATTAATAGTCATGACTGCTTCTGCTTTGCCTTACTTTTAATGATCCATTTCGAATATACAGCTGGTACAACAACCACAAAGTTTACTCCAAACATCAGTCAGTTACGTTCAAACTATGTTTCGCTTCAGAAAGTTCCAATCTGCAAATTTTGCTCAGCGAAAATATTTGAATATGAACCTCCTGCATTCTGCTGTCGTACTGGGACAGTAAAGTTAACTTCCCATCAAATACCTGTGAAATTGCGTAATTTATACGTTGGAAATACTGTAACGTCTAAGCACTTTCGAACATATATTAGAACATACAATAATCTTTTTGCATTCACGTCACTTGGTGTAAAGTATGACAAAGATTTAGCAAAAAGAAACTCCGATATTTACACCTTCAGAGTTCAAGGGAAGATGTACCATTGGATAAATAATTTGCACCCTACAGATGACAAACCAAGAAACATACAATTATATTTCTATGATAATAGCAATGAGCTGACACATAGGATGGCATGTTTCGAAAGAGTGCATGAATCGGTAGTGAAGGAATTGATAGATATATTATCAATAAACCCATACTCTATGTTTTTACGCTCTTTGGTACATATACCGAACCTACGAGATTTCTATATAGCTCTCAAATGTGACATAAACTTGGATCAAAGAGTGTACAATTTGCCAACTTCATCTGAAATTGCAGCAATATGGACAGAGGAAAATGCTGAGGCAGTGTTTAATGCACCACATATTCAAATTTACCCCCACACTGATCGAACACAAATAGTGAATTACTACTACGGTTGTTACGACGCATTGCAATATCCGCTATTATTTCCGCTAGGACAAAGTGGATGGCATTGTGGTATTAAAAAGCTCCCAGCAAATTGTCCCGCATACGCAAGAACTGCGCAGCACGAAGAGGTACCAAGCATACGAAATGTTACCTCCCTTGACGGATATCTTGAGATGGAAGCTGAAATTCTAAAAAAAGGATAGCGACGAAGGGATACAGTTTCTGTCCGTGAATACTACTGTTACAAACTACAAATGAGAAACGATGATGAAGATGAAATATTGCACACAGGAAGAATATTTCAGCAGTATTCAGTTGATGAGTATATTAAACATGAAACACAAAGGTTGGATTTTGCAGTATTCAATCAAGTTTTGTTCAGAATGGCTATGCTAGAAGGACTTCTTGACATTTTGTGATTAGGGGAACGCGATACTTCTAATATCGGGAAGCAGACTTTTCTTCCAAGTTCTTTTATTGCAGGGCCCCGGGATATGCATCAACGGTACATGGATGCTATTGCACTCGTGCAGCATTTCGGTAAACCTGATTTATTTATAACAATGACATGTAATCCCTCTTGGACAGAAATAAAGGAACATTTAATCTCAACTGATGAGGCACATAGCAGGCCTGATTTGATCAGTCGAGTATTTCGAGCGAAAATAGAAGAATTCAAAAAGGATATACTAAAACGAAATATCTTTGGGAAAGTTGCAGATTTTATGTATACTGTAGAGTTCCAAAAGCGAGGTTTACCTCACGCTCATTTTCTTATAATATTAACTAATGAATACAAACTATTTACTCCAGAGGCCTACGATAATATTATTAGTGCAGAAATACCTGATGAAAAAGCAGAACCAGATTTATATTCACTTGTTCTTAAACACATGATGCATGGTCCGTGCGGTAATCTAAACCCAACAAATTCTTGTATGAAGAAAAAAGGTTACTGTAAATTCAAATACCCAAAAAGCTTTGCGGAACAAACATCAAAAGGAACAGAATCTTATCCAATTTATAGAAGACGCAATACAGGAGTGGTAGTAAAAATAAGAGAACGATACTTGGATAATTCATGGGTTGTTCCATATAATCCTTTTTTGCTCGGGAAATTTGACTGCCATGTGAATGTTGAGATATGTTCTGATATTAAGGTTGTTAAGTATCTTTACAGGTATATATGTAAAGGACATGATAAGATTGCATTTTCTGTACACAATAAGGACACCAACGCAGAAGTAATAGACGAGATAAAAGAATATCAGTCTGCTAGATGGGTTTCGCCTCCAGAAGCTATGTGGCGGTTGTACGGTTTCTCCATTAGTGAAATGTACCCGATGCCCTCTCCAGCTTCACCTTAAAGGACAACAATTTGTTTCATTTAAAAGTAATGCAAACATAGTTACGCTTGCAAATAATCCGATGATTAAGCAGACGATATTAACACATTTTTTTGAAATGAATAGAACAAACACAGATGCTGGAGAACTCAATCTACTATACCGACAATTCCCCGAACATTTTGTTTGGTCTGCAACAGAGAAAATGTGGACACGCCGGAAAAAACGACGTGGTATTGGTCGTGTAGTAACATGTCATCCGACAAAAGGAGAGCGATACTACCTTAGGATGTTACTAATGAATATTAGAGGACCAAAATCATATAGGGATTTACTAACTGTTAACGGAGAACGCTGCAACAACTTTAGAGTATCTGCGGAAAAGCACGGATTACTACAGAGTGATAATAGCTTGACATAATGCATGTCTGAAGCAGCAACTTATCAAATGCCATACAGTTTGAGACATTTATTTGCTACATTATTGATCTACTGCAATCCGACTAACCCGAGACAACTTTGGGAGCAATTTGAAGAGCACATGTCCGAGGATTACAACTTATTACCTAATATTCACAAAAGAGACATACGATACATGGTTGTAAACCATATTAGTGATATATTGCACTCTATGGGTGGCGACATAAATGAATATCATCTAATTTCAGAAACAATAAGGTCTTCTATAATTGCAAAAGATGCAAAAGAGGTGTACTATGAAAGGACCATCATTGTAACTGAAGAGGATATACAACTACACAAAAAGTTGAATGAAGATCAACTCAAAGCGTACAATGTAATTACAGAGAGAATTTTTTCAAACAAAGCAGGAGCATTCTTTATTGATGGTCTGGGAGGAACTGGAAAAACCTTCTTGTATCGTGCGTTGCTGGCAACTATACGATCTAAAGGATATATAGCATTGGCAACTGCCACTTCCGGTGTAGCTGCTTCTATACTTCCTGGTGGACGAACTGCACATTCACGTTTGAAAATTCCAATAAATATTGACGAGAATGTCACATGCAACATTAGCAAGCAAAGCTCACTAGCATGTTTGATTCAGGATGCAAAATTAATCATATGGGATGAAGTATCTATGGCGAAAAAAAGAACGATCGAATTGCTTGATTTACTTTTAAAAGACTTAATGGATTCAACGATACTATTTGGTGGAAAAGTTGTAGTTTTTGGGGGTGACTTTAGACAAACACTTCCAGTAGTTCGAAACGGAAAAAAAGAAGATTTCATTAATGAAAGTTTACTATATTCTCATATCGGGGAAGAACTTGAAAGGTTGCGATTATTTGAAAATATGAGAGCAAAAGATGATCCTTCATTTTGTAATTATTTGTTGAGAGTAGGAAATGGAAAAGAAAAAGTGACCTCAACAAATAAGATTGAAATTCCAGCGTCCTTTATCGTTCCTTATACAACTGAAGAGGAATCTTTGGATAAATTGTTTACAATAACTTATCTAGATTTGCATACATTTTTTTCTTCCTCGTCATGCACAAGATCTTGTGTTATCCTAACAACTAAAAATGATTTCGTTGATGAGATTAACGACATGCTTGTTGCTCGATTTCCAGAGGAAGCAAAAACTTTTGTTGGCATTGATGAAACCATTGAATCTACTAATCAATTACAGTATGAGGATTTGCTGCATAGTTTAAATTCACCCGGTCTGCCGCCGTACAAACTAATATTGAAAAAGAATTTGCCAATTATATTATTACGAAATTTAAATCCGTGTGAGGTTTATGTAACGGTACACGTTTGACTTGCTACGACTTTAAATCACATGTCATTAGCGCCAATATTTCAGTGGGTGACTTGAAAAATACACATGTATTTATCCCAAGAATACCCTTACTATCATCCCAAGACGAAAAATGCCTGTCCCGTTCAAAAGGACACAGTTTCCCATAAGATTGTGCTTCGCCATGACAATAAATAAAGCACAAGGTCAGACATTGGATTTTGTTGGAATTTATTTGCGAGAACCTATTTTTTCACATGGTCAACTTTATGTTGCTTTGTCTAGAGCAAAGAGTTCGAACTGTGTGAAAGTGCTAATTCGACCCACTATACCAGGTAGTTATGAGGATCCCTACACAGAAAATATTGTGTACAATGAAATTATTGAAAAGGCTATTTTATGAGAATATTGCAATATCCTAGCTAAAAAAAACTATGAAGAAGCCAATACAACATACTGCTGGTACGCAATCTGGTTCGTAGCAATCAGAGTGCATTCATTGAAGTGATGCAAATCAGAGAGGATATCTTCTTTGTACATGATTGTTTTGACCCAAGACAAAACAATGGGCTGCAATATTGGCTAACATGGTCATACAGAGACACTTGGGTACAGATCTGGTACATGTTGCTAATACTAATAAGTAATATGCACAAAAGTGACACTTCTCTGTAGCATACAAGCGCTAAGAAACATACGCCCATCCTAGTAGAAAATGATTCCTATATGTAATTTTAGCACTCTAAGAAGATCCCAAAAATGTTTTTAGAGAAGCAATACTCTTATATTTTTTAAAAAAACTTAAATGATGACACAACGTGGGTGTTTACTGCAGTAAGACTACCATAGTGCCAGATTTGGGTTATAATTGTCATGACGTGTAGTTTATAAAGAAATAGCATCTTAACAGTTCCTCTATTTAATTATCTGTCGGTATCTATAGTTATCTTTTAGTAAATGATGATTTATTATTTTTGTTCTTCTTCTTATTTTTGTGACGATCCAACCCGTCGTCTCAGGTATCTCCGCCCCGTTTTCCCCCGTTTTATGCTTCTATATGTTTCACTACATGTGTTTGGTGAATTTGAAGTAATTTGGATAGAGTTTGGTTGGAAATGAGACACTTAGTCTCTTTTAAGAAGACTTAAGTTGGAAAAGTCAACCGGATGTTGACTTATGAGTTAGAGGGCTCGGAATTGATTCCGATTGTTCGGTTAGCTCCGGAAGATGATTTAAGGCTAAGGAGCGCAATCGGAAGTAATTTTGGAGGTCCGGTGAAGAAGTTAGCCTATATTGGCGAAGTTGAAATTTTGGCGAATTTCCGGTTGATAGGCGAGATTTTGATCTGAGAGTCGGAATGGAATTCCGAGAGTTGCAGTAGCTTCGTTAGGTGATTTTGGATATGTCTGCAAATTTTGAGGTCATTCGTACGCCGTTTGTTTGGGTTTTTGATCGAATGCGTGATTTGGAAGTTTTTAAAGAACTTAAGCTTGAATCCGATGAAAATTTATGACTTTAGTGTTGTTTGATGTGTTGTGAAGATTGGAACAAGTTTGAATGATGTTAAGGGATATATTAGCACATTTGGTTGAGGTCCCGAGGGCCTCGGGTGAGTTTCGGGTGGTCAATCAGACCATTTTTGGCTTTGAAAGTAGCAGTTTTTGCTGTCATTTTGTTGCAGGTTCTTTAGCATTCGCGTTCGCGTGGTGTAGATCGCATTCGCGAAGGGCTGGGTTCTGAAAGCTATGCGTTTGCGAGGGTCAAGGCCGCATTCGCGAAGGGTCATCAGGCTGCTCATCGCGTTCGCGTTCGGCGTTCCGCGCTCGCGTATAAGGAATGGAGGCTCAGGAGTTTTTGGCCTTCGCGTTCGCAAGGCACTGGCCGCGATCGCATGGGTCTGTTAGCTGAAGCATCGCGTTCGCGGGACGCGCTCCGCGTTCGAGAAGAGTAAATTCGAGCCCAGAGAATTTTGTCCTTCGCGTTCGCGTGACTAAGGTCGCGAACGCGATGAAGGAATTTCAGGACTGGACAGAATGTTTTAAGGACATTTCATCCGCGAACCAACTCATTTCTTCCACCATTTTTGAGCATCTTGGGAGCATTTTGACGGGAATTGAAGGGGTTTCGACTGGTAATCGTTGGAGGTAAGTCTTATGAGTTAAATACATGTTTTTATTGAAGAATCATCCATGGAATTCATGAAAATGTAGCAAAATTCTAAGAAATTAGGGCTTGGAGCAAAAACACTAAATTAGGATTTGAGGGGCCATTTGTGGTCCGATTTGGGAGTTCTTAGTATGTACTGACTCGTGGTGAGACGAGGATTCCGGAAATATAAATTTCGTAATTTTTTGAGAAGCGGGCCCGGGGCTCGGGTTTTGCTAGTTTCGAGATTTTTGTTATATTTTGATTGTTTTCAATTGGGTATTGTCCCATTTGCATATTGTGATGTATTTGCTCTGTTTTTGGCTAGTTTCGACACGCGTGGAGGCCAATTTGAGGGGCAAAGGCGTCGCGGGCTTGAGATTTCGCCGGTTCGAGGTGAGTAATACTTGGGAATGATATCCTGAGGGTTTGAAACCCCGGATTTGCACATCTTAGTGCTGTATTGAGGTGACTTGCACGCTGGACCTGAGCGTGGGGTAGAGCACCGTTGGGGATCGTGACTTGGTCCGTCCCGGTTGTTGGTTTTTACCGCGTATTTGCAAATAATTTTGTTGTTATCATTATAATTTGGGCTCATTGCCATACTTGGGGCTTATTGCCGATTGTTTGAACTCTTTATGAACTATCATCACTGTTTCCCCTCACTATTTGAATTATGATTTGAACTCAGTCCGTGTGATTTACAATGTTTTATGAACTCAGCTATATTTTACTCAAACTTGGAGTTTTAAACGATATTTGAACTATTATTTGAGCTGAGTGGTATTGTTTTACTGATGTCCGAGGGGCTTTTTGACTATTTTTGGACTGATTGAGGCCGAGGGCCATATGTGAGGGAATGAGGAGTGATGTGAGGAGGCTTTCAGGCCTCGAGTGATATGTGGGGAGGCTTTCAGGCCTCGAGTACTATGTGTGCATATGCATATACATGCATGGATCGGACTACACGCCGCAGTAGCATATTACATGGATCGAACTGCACGCCGCAGTAGCATATTGCATGGATCGGACTGCACGCCGCAGTAATATATATTATATGGATCGGACTGCACGCCGCAGTAATATATATTATATGGATCGGACTGCACGCCACAGTGATATGATATGTGGATCGGACTGCACGCCGCAGTATTATTGCGCTTGGGCTGTAGGAGTCCTTCCGGAGTCTGTACACACCCCCGTGAGCGCAGGGTACCCATGGATCGGGCTACGCGCCGTAGCGGTCATATGCATTGCATTGCATTCATGCACCCACTCCTGTTTGCACTACGTGGCATAACATTTAGCACTCATATATCATTGGCATACATATTATTACTTGCCTTGTTGACCAGATACTCTGGTGTTACTTGTTATAGAGTGCTGAGCCTGAGGGGCTGATATTGTGCTTGGTGAGTTGGAAGTGCTGAGCCCGAGACGGCTGAGGTTGTACTTGGTGAGTTGAGAGTGAGCTCGCGGGGCTTATACTGCACTGAGAGGTTGATACTGAGCCCAAGGGGCAGATTTCTGACTGTTTCCTACTTGTTGAAACTTATTTTGCAACTGTTGAAAAGACATACTTTCAAAAGAGATTTTTAACTGAGCTTGAGGTTTTCTAAAGT
>MU747233.1:206085-250654 GCA_026770625.1 Nicotiana glauca | reverse complement strand
AGGCCTCGAGTGTTATGTGTGCATATGCATATACATGCATGGATCGGACTGCACGCCGCAGTAGCATATTGCATGGATCGGACTGCACGTCGCAATAGCATATTGCATGGATCGGACTGCACGCCGCAGTAATATATATTATATGGATCGGACTGCACGCTGCAGTGATATGATATGTGGATCGGACTGCACGCTGCAGTATTATTGCGCTTGGGCTGTATGAGCCCCTCCGGAGTCTGTACACACCCCCAGTGAGCACAGGGTACCCATGGATCGGGCTACGCGCCGTAGCGGTCATATGTATTGCATTGCATTCATGCACCCACTCCTGTTTGCACTACTTGGCATGACATTTAGCACTCATATATCGTTGGCATACATATTATTACTTGACTTGTTGACCAGATACTCTGGTGTTACTTGTTATGGAGTGTTGAGCCCGAGGGGCTGATATTGTGCTTGGTGAGTTGGGAGTGCTGAGCCCGAGATGGTTGAGGTTGTACTTGGTGAGTTGGGAGTGAGCCCGCTGGGCTTATACTGCACTGAGAGGTTGATACTTAGCCCAAGGAGCACATTTCTGACTGTTTCCTACTTGTTGAAACTTATTTTGCAATTGTTGAAAAGACATACTTTCAAAAGAGATTTTTAACTGAGCTTGAGGTTTTCTAAAGTATTTTCTTGATGTTACGGTTTTACTATCTTTCTCAGAGGGTTGTACTGTCTTTTATAGCATTTTGGTGTGCCCATACGTGTTTTCTCATCGCTTAGTTATTATTCTCTCTTATTACTACTGAGTTGGAAGTACTCACTTTACTCTCTGCACCTCGCGTGCAGTTGCAGGTACTGTTTCACCCGGTAGCGGGTTAGTAGCGGATTAAAGGTATTGCTATCGTAGCTAAGCAAGGTGACCGCCGGCGTTCGCGGCACCGAGATTCTTCTCTTTCTTGTTTTCTATATTTTACTCTATGTATTATATATTTTAAATTGTAATATGGATCCTCCTAGATGCTCGTGACTTGTGACACCCCGGTCGGGCTGTATTGGGCTGTATTCATATTGATTAGTATCATAAATTCATATTCGAACTGCTATACAACGGATTAACTGCTTTAAGTGGTGTTCTGAGATGGTCTGGCTGGCCTTGTCTTCACGAAAGGCTCCATCACAATCGGGTTTGGGAGTTGGGTCGTGATAGTTTTCCACTGCAGAGTGTGCAGAACATATGGAGTATAGACTAAACATTGACAAAATCACTCCACAAACAAAAGACTGGATCTCAAAAGTACAAGCGATTGATAAACCTCGGCCAAGGAAAAGTAAAGATGGAAAGATCCGATTCGAGATTGCCGTTGTCCAAGACGAAAATGTAATTTTCTTTCTACCATGCTATTTCTTGTTCTACTGTTTGAAATATAATTGCAATCACCATTATTTTTTAATATAAACAAAAGAAAGAAACTTATCAGCTTAAGTTATTATACAATTAATTATTTCTCCTGGCGCAAATTTTATGTTAAGAAGTAAATATTAGAAAATCTCTCTGGCATCAGATTTTACGCATCTACCATTCATTCCTGCTTCATATTTTCTTTCCCAGCTTCTTCGGATTAAAAAATGTTGGTGCCAAACTTTTGGGTTTCTATTTTGAATTAATTACGCCCGTCCTTTTACCCCTTGGTTTGTCTAAAAGGATATTTTCGCATTACTTTTTCCACTTGGCCTGCTCGAAATTTTCTTTCGTTTACATATAATTTTTTTTGGTACTAACAAGACTACTTTTTTTTGCTGAATTTTACACATTCTGGGAACTTCCAGTTTGGATTTTAGGAAGCCTTTTTGAAGATAATTACTACATACGTGATCATAACTTTTGAATTTTTGCACCAATTAATATATTGAGCGAAAATATAGATTTAAAGAAATATCATTACAGCTGCTCCATGTTTGTATGTTCAGTTGTTCAGCTGTGTTGTAACCATATAATATATTGAACAATAATTATCTCTTCTGGGACTTATTTTAATTTGTAGTATCATTGTACAAGTATTAGCTCAGTTTTGAAAACACACTTGTTTGGTAGAAGAAACTAGCATCGTACCAGTTGAGTATATTTGATTGCCGTGCATATATATATATAAGTGATCACGTTTTGATGTCACTTCCAGATTCAAAGAAATACTAATCAAACAAATAACTGCCTCATGATTCCCGATTGGAGCACAATCATTACTGATGTCATCAAGTATTCATGTTGTTGTAGCTATTTGGCATATACTATTGTCTTTATACATTCTGCTTCAAAGGTTAGTTTTGCAGTTATTTTTGTTTTCCTTTAGGAATGCCCTTAGATATTTCTTTTTTGCTGATTCGATTTGTTCAGGTGAACGTCATTGGTGCTTTTTTCCTCTTTTTCAAATTTATCCCTATTCATTTCTTTGTTATAGACATCATACTGTTACTACGTTGGTTGCACGTGGTATATGAGGGATTTAATTTCAGTTTCCCTTAATTTCTAGGCATTCCCTTGAGTTGCTCAAAAGGGGTCATGTTTTCCAGTAAGAACAAATAGAACAAAAGAGGAGAAAAGTTATTTCAGAAGCTTCCCAGTGTAGTTGCAAGACATCCATTGATTTTTCTAATGCTTCTTCATTTTGACTAACAACCTGTTTAATGGAAAAAATTAACTAATTAGATACTATCATATTTCCAGATGACTATGTGATATGGCTTACTACCAATTTCAATACTAAGTACTCCTGCAATTCCAATACTAAGTACTCCACCCGTCTACGCATTATTGTCCTTGCATCTGCTAATTGTGTTGTTTCTCGCTTACTGCAAATATTGAAAATAGAAAGGGAAGATGCTCTCGCTACTTCCTGCAATGATTCTCAAGTTGTTACAAGAATGACACGAGACTGTGAAATTTTTGTAGGTATACACGATGAATACATGAATATAAATATACTGACGCATGAGATCTATTATTGACCAAAAAGTGGTCAAAACCATCTCCCAATTACACATCTATAGTTAAGATGACTCATCAATAGAATCGGTTGCCTCCTCAAAGTTTGTTGAGGTTCTAAGCAGAGTGTGCTTTATGTTATTTCATGGAAAGAAAATAAAACAGAGAAATACAGTTGTCATGTTCTTCTGAATTCTCACAATTGATAAAAAATTTAAAGTTTCAATATTTTAGCGACTTGTGCACGGTGATGTCCTTTTATTCATTTTTTGGGGCTTTTTATGAATTTGCTTCGGATATTGCTTTTAGATACATTATTTCATTTTTTATGAGTTCCAAGGAAGCACACGATGTTAAACTGTCAAAATTGTGATTTTTTTGTCATTATGCTTATCTACAGTTCCTTAAAAATTTTATGGAAATGACAAAAGGAAAGGCAAAGAGAATTGTTCTTTCTTATATCCATATATTCCCGTTGTCATGAATTCTCATGCAAAGATTTGTCCCGAAATGCATCAATTTTCTTGTCATCTATTCAATACTCTATATTTGTATGTCTCTGTAAGTTTATATGCACACATTTCTATGGAATCTGGTAACTAAATAATCACTATATGAAAATACAGGAAGAGAAAGTGGCTGCTGTTTTGTACGGGGAAGACATCGAAAAGTATGCGGACAAGCTCACCCCGTTTTCCACTTACTTGATATCTACTGCAAAAGTGAGAGTTCCTTTACCATATGGTGTACCTATCAACCGTTTTGAATGGGTTATCGACAGATTTACTGTTGTCGAAGAGGTGAAAGATGACAACTTACAAGACCCACCGCTCCCGCCTCCGATGAGGTTGAATACTATACCCTTTGCACATCTGCAAGACCAACAGCGAAATACAAAATTTGGTAACTATTACTTTATGCATACTACTCTTTCACAATTAAATTAATTTGTATCCTTACATCTAGGACTGTGCACATTGGTCTAAATTATATGCCACTTGCAATTTCCATTAAACAGACATAATTGCCGTTGTGGTGAAATGTGGCTCAGTAAAGTACGCTGGCGCTAACAATAACAAATGCCGTGAAATCGTCGTAATGGATACCAGGTAAGTCTGTTGGTGTTCTATTTACCTTACTACTTTTGCTACAGCTTCCAAAAAGAGTTGGGCATAAATATATAGTCAGATACTGTACCACGATATCATTTTGCTCTTTCCTTAAGAACGATGATAGTGAGGCTTTACCATTAATATTTTCATACCAAATAAGGCTATTAGAAGTACTCCCACAATATTTGCTTTTGCTTCTATGATTATGCATTTGTTGGTCAGCTTGTGGTTAATAACATCTTATTGATAAATAATAGCAGTATTATAACATTTTAACTTGGTCAAACAACAAGAAAATGAGTACTGCTAACTCCATCTCACTCATAGAAAATAAATGCATCAAATAATGAAATAATAGAGTTAGATTAAACAGAAATGAGAAAGTGGAACTGAAAGAAAGAGATTGTTTGTATTGTCTTTTCATCTGAAACAGAATTGAGAGCATTTTATGACTATCTGCATCCTTGCTACTCACTAGATTTTTTTTAAATTTAAATTATGCTTTATAATGTTGAAAGATAAATTTACATTCTCTGTAAGTAGTTTGCTCAACTGGTGGGATCACAATAGGCCGTTATTGTTGTTGTTGTTGTAAGTGGTTTGCTCAAAAGTTACACTAGCAATTAATCCTCTGGCTTTAATTGCCATCGACTTGGTATTGACAATCACTCAAAAGCTCTAGGAAAGACGATTCATGTTTTCTCTTATTTAAAAGTCATACTCAATACCTCTAATTATGCAAAATTCTGCTCACAGTATCATGCAAAATACAATTGTTACATAGTACAACAAGTTGAGAGATTGCCAAAACCACAATCTACGAATTTTATCATCAAAGTATCACAATACAAACACATTACATTCCGCTTTCGTGTTTCATAAAATGAAAAACGTCTGTGGTTTCCATCCTTCCTTTTTTCTCTTCTTTCTAATTCAATTCTCTACATCTTTTTGAAAAGGTGCAATCCAAGTAACAAAAAAGCCCTCTTGGCAATCAAGAAAGCCTTCGGCAACCCCTATGGCTTGACCTCATGGGATCCCAAAACTGATTGTTGTACTGATTGATTATAAAAGGAATAGATGATTTGGTTTATAGAGAGGTTCAACACAGTAAAATCAAATACATTGTAAATATCCAAATACCAAAAATCCTTGCTTTATGCTTTAAATACCCAAATTCACAGGTGTTGCTTCAATGTTAACGAATGTTGAGACAGCCTTTTGAAAAATGCAAGGAGAAGGTTATTTACTAAATAACCCAAATACAGAAAAGGATGCTGCACCCGCATTCCAATAGCCAGAATCATCACAAACAGCATAAATATTAGCAAAAGCTGAGTAATTAACAATTGTGACCAACTTTAAGATTATTGATTTTTTTAAATTTGGTGACCAATTTTAAGATAAAGAAATTAGTACAAGAGAGATAAGACAATAAACCGACCAAGTTAACCACAAAAACCAAAGCTAAAAATTATTTCGTCAAGATATTAAATGCAATTATAAAACTTTACATAAAATACTGAATACTAAATAATTTAAACAGAAAAAAATCAAAGCTAAAAATTATTTGTTGAAGCTCAAATAATATAAAGTGTTTATAATTATAAGAATTTACAGGAAATACTAGATACCCAATAATCTAAACACAAAAATCAAAGCTAAAGATTATTTCTTGACGCTCACAAGAATACCCAGTGTTTAAAACTAAATAATCTACAGAAAATACTTAATACCCAATAAGCTAAAGTTGAAATAAATTCAACTGAAAAACATGAAAAGAGCTAAAAAAAATCACAAGTACAGCCAACTACTCAAAATTAACGAGTGAAATCTTAAAAAATACAATGACAACTACATACTCCAGTAGTCATTAGTTCCAAACTAGAAAAACCTGTATAAGTCATGCTGCATTTGTTTACTTAATCATTCACGATACCTCATTTGTAAAACCATTTTTCCAACCTTCACTCTCTTTCCCGAACGTTTCACTTAATTCTTTTCGCCTTGTTTTAATAACAACCTTATTGAATTATCCCTGTTATTTTCAAATGTACATCCTCTTCTTTATTATACTTGGTGACATTACTACTATGGGAATTTTTTGGGAGATAGTGTTATTTATTGTCTATTCCTTCTATCGTAGTGTGAGGCCTATTATCCTTACGTTGTGGGAAGACTTTGGCGACGCTGATGGAAGTGTCCTAGTTGCACAGGTTGTTGAATATCCAATAATTGTAGCAAAACTAATTACCCGAACCAACTATGTTGGTATGCAAAAACTTACGCTTTTTTCCATGCTACAAGGGATTTGTTATGAATTATTTACTAATATAATATATCATATAGGATTATCATTATCAACAAGGTACAACTCGGTCATACTGATAAATCCACCATATCCTCAGGTTGGGGGACTTCTGAACTGGTATGGAATAAATATTTATGTAACCAAATTTTATATTTTAATCTTTAATTCACTGTGCGGTAAAACTAAATGATCAAGCATATGAAATTCTCTATCGTACTATCGTGTTTCCCTTCTTATCAAAAACAAGGGAAATACTTAGCGAGCTATATATTCAAAAAATTTCTTTCAGTCAATTATAAATTTATACCAATTTGGTATCTTGTATCTTCATTGAAATGCTCTTCAGCTACATTGCATCTCATTTTACAATATAACTTTATGAGTTTAAAATGTTAGATCTTATATGCAAATTTTGTCATTAAAAGAATTTACTGAACATCTCATTGAAACAACGTATTCTTACTTTTTCCTACGTTTCTAAAGCTTTCCACTATCTTTCTGTTTAATTTTAAATCTACTTGATATTTGTTGGCATTGAAATTCTCCACACACGTACAGGGTTAGAGACAACAGACGAACGTTGATGAGATACAGTCGGCAAACTGATTCGTCACTTGTGCTTGCGCCAGATGTTGTGCCAATTGTTGATATTCCATCGCAATCTCATGTATGTATATTTCACGCATGCTAATATGTGTACATATAAAGTACTTTAGTATTTTCACCCCAACTCAATAAATCTACTTATATCCCCCTCTTTTGCAGATACAGGTCTTTGAAGTGGAAGGTAAATTATCACTGCCAAATGACGATCAAGATTTCTATAAATTATTGTGCTCATGGTGCGGGCAGCAGTATAGAACTCATTTGCCCAAAATTATTCATTGTACGAGCTGCAAATAATGTGCGATGTTAACACCCAGGTATTGCAACTTCGAGTCCAAGCCTAATAAAATATGTTCATTCGACATCTTCAAACAAAAAAAAGTATTCTGTCATTGACATCATAAAAATCAAACAACGTATATCAAAGAGATCACAGTTTATTTGCTTGATGCTTAAATCATATTCTCTTATATATATATATATTCAAGGAAAATATGTTATTTAATTTATATTGGAACTGAGAAAACCCCCAGAACTAATTAAGTTCTGAAATTCAGTTTCTATTATTTTCTAAACTATCATAAGAGCCAATAACAAGGATTACTTAATTCTTTCAGAAGGAAATTTGTGACATCTTAGCTACAGTGTAAGTTCATTCCTTGACCTTATACATTTCAAAGTTCAAACAATTAGCAATTTTATTTTATGTTACTTTCGACGAGAATTCCCAAGGGTGAGAAATGAGTCTATTTCTCATCTTTGTACAAGTCCACACGATTCAGTTAATGTGGTGGCGTGGTGCCTAAGTATATTTGAGTGTATGACCATCCTTCTACTTTTTAAATTAAACCACAATACATAGTCAATACAACTGTAAACTGAAAAAACCATACACACTAGCTTTGACAGTACATCATGAATCATTTACTCTATGAAAACCTGTGCTTGTAAAACTCAATATGGCAGATTTGCTATTTCATGTTAAAAAGCTTTATTCTCTTGAAAATTTGTTACACTCCAGAACATAAAAAAGGGAGAACTGAACAATTTCATGTATCTACAACTTCGTTTTTTTTTTGGGTTCACGGAGAGCATTTTCATTCTTTTCTAAGAGACCAAGCAAGTCGATTGTTGCTAACAACTATTTTTCCTGTGGGGTTCTTGGTGTTAATTGTGTTTTTTGTTTTTTTTTTTTGCTATTAGAGTACGCTTTGAGGTTGTCATGACAGACAGCAGTGGATCAGCTGTTGTAACATTAATAGGTGAATTAGGAGAGAAATTTCTTGATATGACCACCGCGGATATCTGTGAAATAATCTCCGTAAAGGTATGTTGTTGATGGCAATTGGAGAAATTTTGTTAAAATTATGATACTGTAAAAGCAAGTGTACTCTTAGTTCTTTCTATTCTGTCTTCCTTAATATCTGCCTTTCGGTATACTAAAATTAGGCACAGATTGGTAAAACCTTTACTTTGAATGAACGAAAAAGTAAGGTGTATTTTAATTTCTTATGCATCCCACGTACTTTATAGGCTAAAAAAAAATATTATTACTTTTGACCACCATTTTCGTGTGTTAAATTCATGGTTTTCTCTCTTGCAGAAACAACCACTACCTCTTGAACATGTTCGACAACGTCTTACCCATAAACTCTTCAACATACAATTGCGAAAAATATTTTATAGAACTTCTGATATGCGGTTATTCGTTGTGTCCTACTTTGTCAAGGAAGATTTGTTTCAGTTGCCCGCACCAGTTGCCTCTGAAGAAATTGGAGAAAGCAGCAACACTAAATTGGAAAATGTTGCAATAAGGAATGAGCTGAAGAAAGAGTTAGAAAGCGGAGAAAGCAGCCACTCGAATATAGAAGAAGTGTCACCTAGAGAAGAGCTGAAGAACGAGTTAACTACAGAAGGCAGTTCTTCTACCAAGAGGCAACAAACTGAACTAGAGAGCCCTCCCACAAAAAAATAAAGGTTAATAAACTCTATCTCTACTTTATCATTACTCCTTTTAATATACAGAATAACTAACTCAAACAAAACTAAAAGAAAAATAGACATAACAATGATGGAAGCACCTGACAAAGGTGAGGGAAAATTAGAAGATTTCCTCTTTTGATCATTAACATACTCTTTAAAGAACCATAGTAAAATTCCAGCAAGAGCAACTGCTGGACCACCTATTACAACAGCAGTTCCTAACGGTACTGTTTGAAAATTCAAAACTTCATCCATTTACTCGGCTTCTGTTCTCAATAGCACAGGAGAAATGAAAATGTACAAGCTGAAAAGTGAAAGTATAAAGAGAATAATAAGAAGAAGCAGAATGAAGTTGGTGAGTAAACAAAAAAGTTATTACTTTTTGTAACTTGATATCCCTAAAGTCGTCAGATTCTTCAGTTTTTTTTCGTGATATGTGGCTTTTGTGTTGTCTTTATAATCAAAAAATTGTTGTCCAATTAGCTCAATCCTTTTATTGTTTTCTCATTAACAACAAGGGGCATAGTTCTTTTTTCTCCTATTAGAATTAGTCGGAATAATATTACTTTTTATGAATCTCTAGCATTTCATTTTGTTGTTAGATCAGCTCTTATAAATTGTGTATATGTTTTACTGATAGTACTTGGTTGTATACTTAACACGTATGATCCAATTCATATGTCCAAAATAATAATAAATAAGCTTACCAAATTTCGCTTCCCTGCCTGTAAAGTTATTGTTTTTTCTATAAGATTCTTCCAAAGAAGGCCCTCTTCTGGATAAATTTAGAGCACACCATCTTTCAGTATAATATTCCACTGATTATGCGTCAAAAAAGACTTCGCTAAGCCCGTAAGTTACTATAGAGTAATTGCTGCTACATTTTTTATACCTAACAAGCAGTGGCTTACAATGCCATTCTAAAAAAGCCCTATGCCGTACTTAAGTTTTAAATTTTCTCTTGCTACACAGTATGCTTAAACATTATTTGATTCTCAATAAAGAATTGAAATAATCCTTCGAACGGACTTCATATGCTTCCGAAGGGAACAAATATATAAAATACTCGGGGGAAACTTTTCGTGACGTATCAGCTATCTAAACTTATCTTTCCATTAAGACTTACTATTGTTACGTACATACTTTCCATGTTAATATGACACGGATAGCGTGAGAAAGAAAGAGATGATTTTTTTAATGAATTTCTCTATATATATTTGCATATACTTCTGAACTTGTCGTGCTTCGCTAGCATGAGATTCCAATACAGTAATATTTCTCTTTCGCTCATACATTTACCCTTTTCTTTGCAGCTTGCGCGTATAGACATCTTTTGGAGCTATGTACATATGTGTTTCAAACCCGCCAGCTTATGTGCTACAGGTACCACAAATACGGCCTACTACCTTTTTAATGTACCTAATTAATGTGTCACATGCCATTACTGATATCCTTTTGTTTTCCAACAATGCAGAAAACATGGACAATGCGCTTCACTTTGCGCAACTTATTGGCATGTACATTTCTGCTTTTGGCTAGCTAGTGAAACATAACAGTCCTGTAACTTATGTAAATAGTGCTTGCTAAAAGACTTACCAGTAAACATGATCCTTTTGGCTTGAATATGTTTTCTTCATTTTATGATCTATCCAAGTTTCTAAATAGAAACAAAGGTATGAGAAACAAGCAATTTGCAATGACTGCTACTGCATAAATATTCATTACCTACTGATTAATAGTCTTTATACCCATATCCTTGCTTTTGAAGTTCTTAGAGAATAGTTCTACTAATTGACGTCTTGTTTCAAATCTGCATTTTGCTACAATATAAATCATTCTCTATCAAAAAAAATTATTTATTATTTTCATCAAAAATTTTACCAGTTGTTAACTTATGAAAATTGGGCCCGGGCTCAGCACGGGCCATTTCCCACCATTATATATTACCAGCCGAAAAGAAATTCGACAAAACTACGAATTTGAAGAATCTACTATCCATCAAAAACAATTAGTCTATCGTGATCAAAACAAAATTTTATTTTGTATTTTTTCTCTTGGAAGTGTGAAGACCAAATCAAAATAATCCAACCAGGACAACACATTTCACCTCACATCACATGTCATTTCCCTTACTGTCATGATAGGGGCATTAAAGTTGATGACCCAACCCAAGTCATTCACAAACTTACAAACTAGACACATACAAGGAGAGAGAAGGTGTTATTTCTTGGGTTCATGAATTATCAATCTGCAAGTCACTTTTACCCAAAATGGGATAAATTTAATTTTTGTATTTGTTTTTTTTCATTTGACTTGATTATGTTTTCTGGTTCATCGTGAAAAATTAGTAAATCATCCTAAATGGAAAATTCTACTCCTAGCATACAATCTGGTCATGTGCAAACATTTCAGTAATCAGAGTTCACATGCTTGAAAGTTGAGATGACATCTGATGATGGTCCCACTTAAACGATGTTTATCTTTAAAGTCCTACCACCTTTTAGCTGAAGGAAAAACTAATTTTATTAAGAAAATGTAGCAACATTTTTAGAAAATTAATAATCGAGAATAAGGGAAAAAAGTTCCACTGAGAAATGATGGGCATCTACAAATTAAATGTCAAACTTTTTTTTTTTAACTTTACTTGGATTTTTTATTTTTCTATTTTACTTCTAAGGATATATTCGCCAGTGATAAATCAAAGGAGACGAGAAAAAATTATAGTACCAAATAAATAACTTCATTTTCCTCCCGTTCTTTCTTTCATGTTTTTCAATCTCTGTAACGATCCGGCCGGTCATTTCGAAAGTGGTAGCCCTGTTCCCCTTATTTACTGCTCATTTTATGCTTTACAGTCGTTATATGACTTGCCGGGGTAGTTGGTTTGGGTCCGGAGAGAGTTTGGAATGAATTGAGACACTTACTCTCAATGCTGGAAGCGTAAGTTGGAAACGTTGACTAGATGTTGACTTATGAGTAAACGACTCCGGAATGGAGTTTTGATGGTTCCGTTAGCTCCATTGGACGATTTTGGACTTAAGAGCATGTACAGATTGTGATATGGAGCTCCATAGTGGGATTAGGCTTGACATGGCAAAGGTTGGTAGTTTGACCGATAGTAGACCTTGAGGTTACCAGACTCAGATTGGGGTTCCGGGAGTTGAATTAGGCCCGTGGAGTCATTTGTGACTTGTGTACAAAATTTGAGTCCAATCGGACGTGATTTGTTAGATTTCGGCATCGACATCGTTTGTAGAAGTTGAAATTTCCTTTGTTTTCATTAGGCTTGAATTGGGGTGCAATTCGTATTTTATGATGTTGTTTGATGTGATTTGAAGGCTCGACTAAGTTCGCATTATATTTTAGGATTTATTGATATATTTTGTTGAGGTCCCGGGAGCCTCGGGTTGATTTCGGATGATTAACGGATCGAATTCGGAGTTTGAAAGATTGTTGAAGCTTGTCTTGTGGTTCAATCTCACCTGCAGAGCTTTGGTCTTAGGTGCGAGCAAAAGAGCGAAAGTGCGACCACGGGAGGACTGTGCAGTGATCGCAGGCGCGGTAGAAGTTCCGTAGATGCGAATGCGCATCTACGCGATGTTGACCGCAGAAGTGGATTTGGCTAGGCAGCAGGGGCGTCACAAATGCGAAGAAGACTTGTAGATGAGGTCCCGCTGGTGCGAGGCTGGGACCGCAGGTGAGATGGGTCGCCAGTTTAGTGGTTTTCGCAAAAGCAATTATGCAGGTGCAGATATTTGACCTGCAGGTGAGAAAGTGCTGGGCCGTTTTTAAATTCGAGGATTTCCGAGATTTTCTTCAACTTGGACATCTCTAGTTCGGGTTTAGGCGATTTTTGAGAGGAATTTTACAGGGATTCTTGAGGTAAGTCACTTGTGATTGAATTCATTCAATAATTATGTTTCTGTCACGACCCAATTCCCGAACCCGGTCGTGATGACACCTCTCGTGAAGACAAGGCCAGCCAACATATTAACAATACTTCTTTTAACAATTACTTAGCAAGATTGAGTCGAAAATAATAGATAACATTATCATAAATGCGGAAGAAAATGATATAACAGGGAACCATCCTAGCTCGACCCGAAATCGGGGTGTCACAAGTCGCGAGCATATAAAGAAGTCTGAACACCACTACACGGCTAATAATATACAATAATAAAATCTGGAGTTCAAAAGACAACGTCCGGTGCCGCGAACGCTGGCGGTCACCTTGCTCAGCTGCAATAGTAGTACCTTCAATCAGCTAATAACCTGCTACCGGGTGAACAATACCTACAACTGCACGCGAGGTGCAGGGAGTAAAGTAAGTACTCCAACTCAGTGAGTAATAAAAATAAATAATAACTGAGCGGTAAGAAATCACGTATAACATATCATCATGCTGTATAGAAGCAGTGAAAATCACTTAAATTGAGAAAATCAGTGAAAACTGTGAAACCTTTCAAAGTATCTTGGCTCAGTTTTAAACCTCTTTTGAAGATGATCCTTTCAACAGTTGCGAAAATAATTTTTAACAATTAGTGACACTATGCACAGAGACCCGCCCCTCGGGCAATATTCTTATTTTCGGTCAGCCACTGTTACCTGACCAAACGCATCATACAGTGTCATTGTTACCACTGTCTAAGATTTATCCTCTTTAAGAGTGATCAGACAATACCAGAACAACAAACAAATATCTCAAGAAATAACACAAATAACGAATAGTGAACAAATTCATGAATGCAATGCAAATAACGGTACATTCCAGTACCCGCTACGGCGTACAACCCGCTCCATTTATTTATCGTCCACGGCGCTCACTGGGGGTGTGTACAGACTCTGGAGGGGCTCCTACAGCCCAAGCGCAATATCAGCCATATCGTGCCATCAAACAGGCTCTCGGCCTCAATATCAATATATCATCGCTGCGGCGTGCAGCCCGATCCATATCATAGGAAAATATATCCTCACTATTGGGTACTCAACCCATTTCAGTCAAATAAATGCGTAGCCACTCGGGCATTACGTACTGTAGGGATCTCAGCCCTCATATTCATTTTATTTATGGTTTCATGTTCAAAATACAGTTCTTATCATATTTTTAACAGTTGAAAACATGACTGAGAATATGATTTATGCAAACAAGTGAGGAAAAATAAATAAAGATCCCCTAAGAATTATACAGGTCGGCACAAGGCCCAAAACGTGGCAATAAGCCCAATTCACAATAATAAAGTATGTGTCTCAATCGCCAATATAGCAGAAATATCACTCAGGATGGACCAAGTCGCAAATTCCCAATAGTAAACGACCCCGCATTCATCATAGAATGCGTGTCACGCCTCAATACAGTATTATGATGTGAAATCTGGGGTTTCAAACCCTCAGGATATCATTTACAAGCATTACTCACCTCGAACCGGTGAAATCCCTAGCCCGCGACGCCTTTGCCCCTCAAATTGGCCTCCACGCGCGTCGAACCTAACCAAAATCAGAGCGAATACATTACAATATGCCAAGGGAACAATACCCAATCGAAAACAATCGAAAGACAGCAAAAATCCCGAAACTAGCAAAACCCGAGTCCCGGGCCCGCTTCTTAAAAAATTACAAAACTTACATTACCGGATTTCTCGTCTTGCCACGAGTCCACACATACCAAGAACTCCCAAATCCGAGCTCAAATGGCCTATCAAATCCCAATTTGAAATATCAAAACTCAAGCCCTAATTCATCCATTTAGGCTTAATTCCATGAATTTCTAGGTAGATTTCTCAATAAAAACGAGTTTTAGGTTCAAGAATCTTACCTCCAATCATTCCTCCTTGAATCCCTCTTCAAAATCGCCTCAAAGCTCTCAAAGCTTGCTAAAAAATGGAGGAAAATACATAACCCTCACGGATGAAATGTTAAATAAAAACCCCTCTGAACAGTCCAGTTTTCGCTTCTGCGGTCCCGCTTTCGCTTATGCGGGACCGCTTCTGCGGCTAGATTTCCGCTTTTGCGGTCTTCCTTAAACTTCCAAAAATCCGCTTCTGCGGTTCTACTTCCGCACCAGCGGTATCGCTTCTGCGGTCCGCTCTTTCGCTTTTGCGGAACCTGCCTTCCATCTCCTCGCCGCTTCTGCGATCCCAGCTCCGCTTCTGCGGTCCAAGACCCGCAAAAGCGAAAATACCAGAAACAGTATGCCTTCAGCTGTATGAAATTCCAAAAACTCCCCGTTAGCCATCCGAAATCATCCCGAGGCCCCTGGGACCTCAACCAAAAGCACCAACATAACCTATAACATTATTCAAACTTGTTCCAATCATCAAAACACATCAAACAATGCTAAAACCATCAATTCATATTGGATTCAAGCCTAAGTTTCTTCAAAACTTCCGAAATGCGCATTCGATCAAAAACCCAACCAAACGATGTCCGAATGACCTGAAAATTTGCACACATATCCAAAATCACCCAACGAAACTACAGCAACTCTCGGAATCCCATTCCGACCCTCGGATCAAAATCTCTCTTATCAACCGGAATTCGCCAAAATTCTAACTTCGCCAAATCAAGCCTAATTCTACATCGGACCTCCAAAATCAATTCCGATCACGCTCCTAAGTCACAAATCATCCCCCGAAGCTAACCGAATCACCGGAAATCACATCCGAGCCCTCTAACTCAATAGTCAACATTCGGTTGACTTTTTCAACTTAAGCTTTCCTTAAAGAGACTAAGTGCCTCATTTCTTATCAAAAACCATTCCAAGTCAACTCTCACACACCACATACCGATAATGAAATATGAAGAAGCAATAAACGGGGAAAACTGAGCAACAGTACATGAGACGACAGATCGGGTCGTCACATCCTCCCCAACTTAAATAATCGCTCGCCCTTGAGCGTACCCAGAGTTGTACTAAAAGCCAACCAATAGCTGAATGGCCTTACCAAGCATATACCCGAGGTGATTCCACATCACCCTATCTCATGTAGGTCCGATAACACATCACAGCTGAAATTTCCCAATCCATCTAGACCATAAACCGTAGAACCACATTGCACTTTCCGAAATCATACCCAAGATCAGAACCTCACATCTATATTCAGAATAAACCCGAACCAGCTGTAATAAACCATACCTGCAACCCCAGGTGAAATCATACAATATACCACACAATCCAACACTCGAAACGATAGTCTCTATTCACAGCAGTTGCCCACAATACCCAAATATCGATAGAAACCTCTTATTAGCTAAAGTCTTATTCCATCACTTTCATATACTACCAACGATAAATAAAACACGCGATAAACCGTAACTATTCCTCGGGTCACCCATACATGAAGCCATTTCCTCGTTGACTAATACCACAATAGATTTCTGGGCCAAACCTCGATATAAACCCTCTAACCAACTGAAATCACATCTGTTCGCATTCATTAATGACTCCAACGATCACCTCGAATTCAACACACCACCCTGGTGATACGACACCTCAATACAGGACTAAGCCACAACTTGCATAATGCACGCACCATTAAGGAACGGTCTGGGCATACTCAAATCATGACAAATGACTCAAACGAAAGAGCTGTACCCCAAGCTCAACAGTACCAATGCAACACAAAGCTGAGACCTCATCTCACATCACAGAAATAGAGTACCTGAATCCTCCTCGAAAGGTCATAACTTCACGTGGCCTCGCCACAACGCGCGATCCTATCCAAACACTATTAAACGTGAAGCACCTCAAGTCACCATGCTCAAAATGTATAGCCACGCACAGATTGATGTCTGAAACAAAGAAATCCATCACACCCACGGTGAAGCAAGTAACATACAACATTCAATCCTAAAAGGACACAACCGATGCACTATTCGCCGAGCAACACTCAATACAGGCTTTCCTCAGAAACCAGGAAGCAAGGATTACAAAGTAACATACGGAAAACTATTCTCAACATCACACTGTTGCAGCGTGCAACCCGATCCAAATAACATACCCGTGGCGGCGTGCCACTCGATACACACAAATATCTCACATAGGGAGATGCACGTCTAGCCAAATTTTCTCATTATAACAAAATACCGAGTATTGGTTGTAAGCATACTAAGTGCATAATGATATCTACTTATAGCATTGTAAGCTACAAAACTCAACTTCCACTATAAATCTCGATAGCCACACTATATGGGCCCACAGTTCGAAAATCATAACGCCTCATAACATAGAAAAAGCAACTCATAGATCTCCCCAGATCACTAGCAGGTTCAATAACGATCGAATCAACTTATCCTTCATCAATACAATTGGGGACCAACCAAGCCAACTCAAGCTAAACACGTATCCAATCAGCTTACCAACAAACTCATTACCAAGAAGCCTGAAGCTGCTCCTTCCACTCCTATAACTCATGCCAGAGCCGCACGATACGGTGCCTGATACCAAATCAATACCGGAATCTACAATCTCGCCCAGCGACATGCCCGGCCACAAGGAGTGCATCTGAAAGGTCCCTTAATACCAGAACTGAATCAATGGTAGAAACCTCTATACTAACATCCGCCACAAAGGACCAATTAAGGAAAGCAATCCTTCCCAACCGTCCGCTGGTCTTTGGAATACAAGCCACTCTGCTAGAACATAATCCGATGAACCTCGCCACGCAACCTGTGGCATTTTCCGACATAGCCCATAGCACAATAGTCTAGAATAGCCCAACTCCGAGACAACCAGTTTACACCCTAATGTCGTATCCAGAATCTAATATACCAAGCAAAGAAAGATCCACTCGGGCTTCCAAACCCCCAATAGCCACTAATGGAACCCATACACACTATTCACAACCACTACATAGCCTGAAAATGAGAACTCTCAGTCTCCAGTTCCACATAGCACACAAATTACTATACCCAATCCCATATTCTGCAGTATAATTACATATTACACCTCGAGTACCCAATCATTCCACGAAAGATATTCTAAAATTCTTCTGTGCTATCAAGCACACTCATTTATCAGCAGTCAATCTAGCAAGAAAACACTGCAATACTATCGAAGTATTATCATCTTAATCACATTGCCCTTTTTCTAAAACATATACCCTCGTCAAATCCCTTCCAATTAGCAATATCATTCCCTTGGTCATCTGAGGCTACCCGTTGCCTAAGGGTTTTATGAAATTCTTTTCGGAACTGAACTGTAACTCACCTAGCCAACAACTTCCACTGATCCCATTTGAAAAAAAAATCATTACACATTCCATGCTTCGCATACCCATAGGAAATATATTCATCTCCAAACCACGGTAAAACCCAACAAGAATATCTCTGCCAATTCCATCCATCAAATTTCCTTTCTGATTCATCATTAACTTGATATTTCTCCCTCGCTGTAGCATCACAATGCCTCAACCCAGGACTACCACACAAGACTCGAACATAAGACCACACTGTCTAAGACCCATGGCCACTAAATACTCTCTCAATTGTTCCCAGAAATACCACATTCCAGAGTACTTTACCCCGAAGAACTTCCTGTGAATCTGAAATTCGTTACCATTACTTTCCAGATACTGATACATAGAATCCCATAATTAACATAAAATACCACAAGTCTTGATCTTTTCTAATGAAAACACAATCCCTAACCACATACACAACCTTAAGACACCTGATTATCTCATGTAAATCTTGAACACATTAAAACTATTCTCGAGAGTCATTCACTCTTACACAACTGTAATTTATCTGACTTAAAGAACAGAACTACTCGTGCCTCATTAACACTCTGACACCAGCATAACATGATCTCATACCAATACAAACAACCATCTTCCTTCTCTATACACTGAGCATTCTTTACCAGCAACAGCTCAAGACATCCTATTATTTTCACACATTTACGAAGCATCGTATAACCTTTATCAAAATTTTCCTTCACACGTGTCATCCTCTGCTCAATTTCTACAACCAGAACTGATCCACCAGCCTACCTCAAAATGGAACCAACATAGCTCCTAGCCGTACAATCAGCTAATCAATAGCAACCTCCCCAACTTGGCCCGAAGCCATATATCAGGACACATTCAATAGCCCATAATACTTTTACTTTAATGGTGCCAAAATACCATAGTGAGATTAAAGTCAAATCATTTACAAGTTTTTGAATGCACAAATCATCTAGTACTGTAATCCTCTGCAAATCTCGCATTCATCCCCATGTCAGTTGAGTCCACTCTCTTAAGCGACCCAAATTTATCAAATTGCAACACGTACTCTTCAATTAACATGAGATCTTCTAACAATATACATAAGAATCGTACCACTTAAGAACACTCCGCAGGAGATAATCCACCTGCTTCGCCTCAGTTTAGTATTTCACCACACCTTCCACCATCATACACATAACACAGCGATTTAGTCTTCCTGACTCTGATCTCATATCGCCACATGTAATGTACTTCACTTCCCAACTAGGAGACATGAAAGTATTCTTCACGCGCCCATATTCGGGCTACACATCGAATCACAATAGGAATCGAACACTTAACAGCTTATCTATCATTCAACATACTCCTTCGTCACTACCAAGATCACATAGATACATCTCGAAGTACCAACATACTCATCACATGGATATATAACCACTATTCCGGCTAATAGGGACAATATCGAACATATAAGTTTAGAGCACTTGCTCACACAATCAGCACCTCGGTGCTCAAGCCTTAGGCAAAGATCCGGCCTCAAGTCCACCAGACTGGCCCAACATACTCATGAAGATCACATCTCGCCCCTTAATCGGGGGATCACAAGCCATCAAGGCACATACAATACCGAGCACTCATGTGTGCATACAGACGTGAGGAAGGAATTTCAATAGTTATATCTCAAGCTGAATCAAGCACGCACGATAAGAATTCCAAGAAAGTGAAGTTTTCCTAAAGGTTCTACAGTCTCTCGAGCATAAATACAGACGTCTCCGTACCGATCTGCGAGACTCTAATAAACCTGCTCATGACTCGTAAGACCTAGTAACCTAGGCTCTAACACCAACTTGTCACGACCCAATTCCCGAACCTGATCGTGATGGCGCCTCTCGTGAAGACAAGGCCATCCAACAGATTAACAATACTTCTTTTAACAATTACTTAGCAAGATTGAGTCAAAAATAATAGATAACATTATCATAAATGCGAAAGAAAATTATATAACAGGGAACCATCCCAGCTTAGCTCAAAATCGTGGTGTCACAAGTCGCGAGCATCTAAAGAAGTCTAAACACCACTACACGGCTAATAATATACAATAATAAAATCTGGAGTTCAAAAGACAACGTCCGATGCCGTGAACGCTGGCGGTCACCTTGCTCAGCCGCAATAGTAGTACCTTCAATCAGCTAATAACCCGCTACCGGGTGAACAATACCTGCAACTACACGCGAGGTGCAGGGAGTAAAGTGAGTACTCCAACTCAGTGAGTAAAAAAGATAAATAATAACTGAGCGTTAAGAAATCACGTATAACAGTTCATCATGCTGTATAGAAGCAGTGAAAAGCCCTTAAATTGAGAAAATCAGTGAAAACTGTGAAACCTTTCAAAGTATCTTGGCTCAGTTTTAAACCACTTTTGAAGATGATCCTTTCAACAGTTGCAAAAATAATTTTCAACAATTAGTGACACTATGCATAGAGACTCGCCCCTCGGGCAATATTCTTATTTCCGGTCAGCCATTATTACCTGACCAAACACATCATACAGTGTCATTATTACCACTGTCTAAGATTTATCCTCTTTAAGAGTGATCGGACAATACCAGAACAGCAAACAAATATCTCAAGAAATAACACAAACAACAAATAGTGAACAAATGCATGAATGCAATGCAATGCAAATAACGGTACATTCCAGTACCCGCTGTGGCGTGCAGCCCGCTCCATTTATTTATCGTCGACGACGCTCACTGGGGGTGTGTACAAACTCCGGAGGGGCTCCTACAACCCAAGCGCAATATCATCCATATCGTGGCATCAAATAGGCTCTCGGCCTCAATATCAATATATCATCGCTACGGCGTGCAACCCGATCCATATCATAGGAAAATATATCCTCACTATTGGGTACTCAACCCATCTTAGTCAAATAAATGCGCAGCCACTCGGGCATTACGTACTGTAGGGATCTCAGCCCTCATATTCATTTTATTTATGGTTTCATGTTCAAAATATAGTTCTTATCATATTTTTAATAGTTGAAAATATGACTGAGAGTATGATTTATGCAAACAAGTGAGGAAAAACAAATGAAGATCCCCTAAGAATTCTACAGGTCGGCATAAGGCCCCAAACGTGGCAATAAGCCTAATTCACAGTAATAAAGTATGCGTCTCAATCGCCAATATAGCAGAAATATCACTCGGGATGGACCAAGTAGCAAATCCCCAATAGTAAACGACCCCGCATTCATCATAGAATGCGTGTCACGCCTCAATATAGCATTACGATGTGAAATCCGGGGTTTCAAACCCTCAGGATATCATTTACAAGCATTACTCACCTCGAACCGGCGAAATCCCTAGCTCGCGACGCCTTTTCCCCTCAAATCGGCCTCTACGTGCGTCGAACCTAACCAAAATCAGAGCGAATACATTACAATATGCCAAGGGAACAATACCCAATCGAAAACAAACGAAAGATAGCAAAAATCTCGAAACTAGCAAAACCCGAGCCCCGGGCCCACTTCTCGAAAAATTACAAAACTCATATTACCGGATTCCTCGTCTCGCCAGGAGTCCATACATACCAAGAACTTCCAAATTCGAGCTCAAATAACCTATCAAATCCCAATTTGAAATATCAAAACTCAAGCCCTAATTCATCCATTTAGGCTTAATTCCATGAATTTCTAGGTAGATTTCTCAATAAAAATGAGTTTTAGGTTCAAGAATCTTATCTCCAATCATTCCTCCTTGAATCCCTCTTCAAAATCGCCTCAAAGCTCTCAAAGCTTGCTCAAAAATGGAGGAAAATACATAACCCTCGCGGATGAAATGTTAAATAAAAACCCCTCTGAACAGTCCAGTTTTCGCTTCTGCAGCCCCGCTTTCGCTTATGCAGGACCGCTTCTGCGGCCAGATTTCCGCTTTTGCGGTCTTCCTTAAACTTCCAAAAATTCGCTTCTGCAGTTCTACTTTCGCACCAGCGATACCGCTTTTCGGTCCGCTCTTCCGCTTCTGTGGAACCTGCCTTCCATCTCCTCGCCGCTTCTGCGATCCCAGCTCCGCTTAAGCGGCTCCACTTCTACGATCCAAGACCTGCAGAAGCAAAAATACCAGAAACAGCATGCCTTCAGCTGTATAAAATTCCAAAAACTCCCCGTTAGCCATCCGAAATCATCCCGAGGCCCCCGGGACCTCAACCAAAAGCACCAACATAACCCATAACATCATTCAAACTTGTTCCAATCATCAAAACACATCAAACAACGATAAAATCATCAATTCACATTGGATTCAAGCCTAAGTTTCTTCAAAACTTCAGAAATGCGCATTGGATCAAAAACCCAACCAAACGATGTCCGAATGACCTGAAAATTTGCACACATATCCAAAATCACCCAACGAAACTACAACAACTCTCGAAATTCTATTCTGACCCTCGGATCAAAATCTCACCTATCAACCGGAATTCACCAAAATTCTAACTTCGCCAATTCAAGCCTAATTCTACACCGGACCTCCAAAATCAATTCCAATCACTCTCCTAAGTCACAAATCATCGCCCGAAGCTAACCAAATCACCGGAAATCATATCCGAGCCCTCTAACTCAATAGTCAACATTCGATTGATTTTTCCAACTTAAGCTTTCCTTAAAGAGACTAAGTGCCTCATTTCTTATCAAAAAATATTCCAAATCAACTCTCACACACCACATAACGATAATAAAATATGAAGAAGCAATAAACAGGAAAAATGGAGCAACAGTACATGAGATGACGGGTCGGGTCGTCACAGTTTCCCATTGAATTTTCCACCTAAATTATGTGGCTTTGAGGTGTAATTTTGGGAGTTAAGGCTAGGTATTTGTATAGTTTAAATTCGGGATATGGGTGTCGATTTGGTGTTGGATTTTGTAAATTTGGTATGGTAGGACTCGTGGTTTAATGGGC
This sequence comes from Nicotiana glauca, assembly GCA_026770625.1. NCBI lineage: Eukaryota > Viridiplantae > Streptophyta > Magnoliopsida > Solanales > Solanaceae > Nicotiana > Nicotiana glauca. The sequence goes on along the minus strand of MU747233.1, from coordinate 227,510 downwards.
ATTTGATTTTTTGACTTCTATCGGATTTAAAGGCATGGACCCAGAGGGCGATTTTTTAGTTGACTTTTTGACTTTTGATTAAGAGCTATTTTCTTATGGAATTTATTCCTTTAGCTCATGATAATTGTATCGAACTGTTTGTGGCTAGATTCAAAGCATTTGGAGGATGATTCGTGAGGCAAGGGCAAGTTGGTGTAGTAATTCACACGGTTTGAGGTAATTAATAGTTCTAAATTTGGCTATGAGGGTATGAAATCCCGTACTACTTGTCATGTGATTGGTATTGAGGTTACACCCACATTAGGTGATGGGCGTGTAGGTATGCACTGTAGAAATTGTGACTCGGTTAATTACATGGAACTGTATAGCTAAATAATCTATTGTTATCCGTATGTTCTTCGTATGTTATAGAAATTGAACGGCAAATCATGTTTAAAATCGTGTTTAGGCTATGTGTTGGTACTGTAGGGACCACAGAGGTCGTGTTACATGTTGAATTATCTGCTAAATTGACATTTTGTACTCAGTAACAATTTTACTTGCATATTATATCTCAGTATCTATTGTTCTTTATTGATACATTATATCATTTTTTATGGGATCGGGCTACACGCCGCAACATGTTTTATTGATTTATGCCATGAAAGTCTTAGCGCTTTGCCTGAAGAAGCCCCTCCAGAGTCTGTACACACCCCTAGTGAGTGTAGTTACTTATTGAGTGCGAGTGCGAGTGCGAGTGTCGAGCACGAGTGCCGAGTGACTGGGAGAATTAAGAGGTTGTGAGAAATGAGTGGCTATGAGGTTGGAGTACATGGGAGGACTGGGTGATTGTTACTTTGAGACTTTGCACTTCATTTCTTTACTGTTGTACTTCTGCTGGCATATATCATTGTCATGTACTTTTCTGAGAGATATTATATCCTATTTCAATTGAGCTTGACATGAATTAACTGTTTTGGTCTTAGTTGTCAAACTTGATAGCATGTCTATTTTCATATGTTGAAATTTTTGTAATTGAACTATATCCGTGAAGCTCATCACTAGTTTCAGTACACTAGTTAGTCTTGTTATTTACTGAGTTGGTTGTATTCATGCTATACACTGCACTTCGTATGTAGATCCAGGTGTTTCTGGATATGGTAGGTATTGATTATCTGCGCAGCTTGATCTCTCGGAGATTTCAAGGTAGCTACCCGGTGTTCAAATACCATGAATCTCTTTTCCTATCTCTCATCTTTATGTATGTAGTTTTAGTTTTCATAGACAATATGTTCAGGCACGTGTTGTATAGACGCTTATGTACTCAGTGACACCTTGATTTTAGGGTCTTTCGTATTAAGTCTTGATTTTCTATCATTTTTATGAGGGATTCAATTATTTAAAACTATTTTATGTCATTTTTCAATCAAAAGTGTTGGAAATATTTTGAAATATCGGCTTGCCTAGTACCATATTAAGCGTCATGATGAAATGCTATGTTTGCGTCGTGACTAGTTGGTATTAGAGCCTAGGTTACATAGGTCTCACAGGTCATGAGCAGGTTTAGTAGAGTTTTGCGGATCTGTATGGAGACATATGTACTTATCTTTGAGAGGATGTCGAACCCTTAGAAACTTCGCATTCTTGTATTCTTGTGGTACAGATTTGTTGATTCCGGGAACTAAACTTCTACTATTATATTCTCTCATATATGGTGTGGACGCGTGCTACCGGATGGGGCAGACAACCACCAGTACCAATGGCTAGAGCCATGAGAGGCCGATGTTGCGGTAGGGGCATAGGTGCAGCTCGTACAACAGTTAGACAAACACCCGCAGATCCATCAGTTGCTCTAGCTTAGGAGCAGGTACCATATATGGTTGAGCCAATAGGGCCAACTCAGTCACCAACTGTGCCGATTCTAATTCTAGGCCTTTAGGAGGCTTTGGCTAAGATTTTGACTAGGTCTTAATTTTGGCCGCAACAACCACTTCTCAGGTTGGGGGAGGTACTCAGACTCTTGTCGCCCGTACTCCAGAGCAGGTGATGCAGAGACTTCAGACACCGAGGGTACTACCAGCCTTACCGGTTGCAACTACTCAGGCTTAGACGGATGTATAGTACGAGCACCCTATTTAAATATTTGAGGATATGCTATGCGCTTGTGTCATTGAATGGGGTTCTTGGGATCAGTTCCTGCCACTCGCGGAGTTTGCCTACAACAACAACTACCATTTGAGCATTCAAATGGCTCTGTATGAGGCTTTGTATTGGAGATGGTTTCGATCTATAGTAGGGTTGGTTTGAGCCGCATAAGACTAGGATATGAGGTACTGACTTGGTTCGGGATGCTTTGGACAAGGTTAAATTGATTCAGGATTGGCTTTGCACGATATAATCTAGATAGAAGAGTTACCCTGATAGGAAGGTTTGTGATATTGCTTATATGGTCGGGGAGAATGTTTTGTTCAAGTTTTCACTCATGAAGGGTGTCATGAGGTTCGAGAAGAAGGGAAAGTTGAGCCCCATCCATTTGACGTGCTTTAGATGATTGGGGAAGTGGTTACAAGCTTGCCTTGCCACCTAGTTTGTCGAGTGTGCATCCAATTTTTCATATTTCTATGCTCTGCAAGTACGTCGGCGATCCATCTCACGTTTTGGGTTTTAGCATGGTTCATTTAGATGGTGATTTGACTTATGATGTGAAGTCGGCGGATATTTTGGGTCGGCAGGTTCGAAAGTTGAAGTCAAAGGACGTAACTTCAGTGAAGTTACAGTGGAGAGATCAGCCAGTTGAGGAGGCTACTCGGCAGACTGAGCAGTATATACAGAGCATATATCCATACCTACTTGAGACTCTAGGTGCGTTTCTAGACCCGTTCAAGGACAGACGTTTGTTTAAGAGGGGAGAGGATGTAATGACCCAGCCAGCTGTTTCGAGAGTTATAGCCCCATATGTCCATTTACTGCACATTTTATTCTTTACAGTAGTTATATCACTTGTCGGGGTAGTTGGTTCAGGTCCGGAGAGGTTTCATAATAAATTAAGACACTTAGTCTCAATGTTGGAAGCTTAGGTTGGAAAGGTTGACCGGATGTTGACTTATAAATAAATGAATTTGGAATGAAGTTTTGATGGTTCCGTTAGCTCCATTGGGAAATTTTGACTTAATTGTACGAATTGTGATTTGGATATCTGTAGTGGATTAGGATTGAAATGGCGAAGTTTGGAAGTTTGACAGAGAGTGGACCTTGCGGTTACCGGGCTTGGATTGGGTTTCGAGATTTGAAGTAGGACCTTTGAGTCATTTGTTACTTGTGTGCAAAATCTGAGGCCAATCGAATGATATTTGTTAGGTTTCGACATCATTTGTAGAAGTTGGAATTTCCTCGGTTTTCAATAGACTTGAATTCGGGTACGATTCGTATTTTTGATGTTGTTTGATATGATTTGAATGATCGAATAAGTTTGCATTGTGCATTAGGACTTGTTGGTATATTTGGTTGAGGTCTTGGGGGCCTCGGGTTTATTTTGGATGGTTAACTGATAGAATTTGGAGTTTGAAATACTGCTGAAGCTGGGAGTCTTCTGGTGCAATCACACCTGCGGAGCTTTGCTTGCATGTGCGAGCAAGGGAGCGCAGGTGCGGCCATGGGAGGACTCTGTAGTGTTACATGGAAGAAGTTTCACATATGCGGATAGGCATATGCATGAGGTTGACCGCAGAAGCGGATTTGCCTAGGCAGCAGGGGCGTCGCAGATGCAAAGAAGGCTCGCAAATGTGATCCCACTGGCGTGAGGCTGGGACAGAATGTGTGATGGGTCGCCAGTTAATTGGTTTCCACAGAAGCAGAGGATTTTCTGCAAAAGCGATTCCGCATTTGTGGAGTTTAAATTCGAGGGTTTCCGAGAATTTCTTCATTTTTGACATTTCAAGCTCGACTTTAGGCAATTTTTAGAGGGATTTCAAAGGGATTCTTGAGGTAAGTCACTTGTGGTTGAATTAATTCAATATTTCCCTATTAATTTTTCCACCTAAATTGTGTGGTTTTGTCACTTTTGAGGTGAAATTTTGGGAGTTGAGGCTAGGGATTTGGAGAGTTTTAATTGGGGATTTGGGTGTCGATTTGGTGCCGGATTTTGGTAAATTTGGTATGTTTGAAATCGTGATTGAATGGATTTTCAGATTTTGTGACTTTTATCGAATTTCATGACGTGGGCCTAGGGGCCAACTATTAATTTGACTTTTTGACTTTTGATAAGGAGGTTAGTATTTCTTATAGAATTTATTCCTTTAGCTCGTGTTGATTGTATCGAACTATTTCTGACTAGATTCAAGGCATTTGGAGGATGATTCGCGAGGCAAGGGAGTGTTGGAGTAGGGGCTTGCACGGTTTGAGGTAAGTAACATTTCTAAATTTGATTATGAGAGTATGAACCCCATACTACATGTCATGTGATAAACGTTGATGTGATGCCAACGCTAGGTGATGGGCGTGTGGGCGTGCACCATAGGAATTATGACTCGGTCAATTACATAGAATTGAACAGTTCAATAATCTGTTATTAACCGTATGTCCTCCATTTGTTATAGAAATTGAATTGCAAATCATGTTAGAAATCATTTTAGGCTATGTGTTGGTACTGTAGGGACCCACATAGTTCGCGTTACATTTTGAATTATCTGCTAAATTCCCATTTTATACTCAGTCACAATTTTACTTGTATATTATATCTCAATCTCTATTGTCTTTTATTGATAAATTATATCATTGTTGTTCGGGCTGGTTATCATGATTATTCAGAGCCCGTGAGACTAGAGAAATTGATGACTGAGTGAGGCCTATGTGATAATTGTGAGGATATTTATAAGATTGAGCTGCACATCACAGTATGTTTTATTGATTTATTCCATGTTAGGCTTATTATAGCGCTTGGGCTGAAGAAGCCCCTCCAGGGTCTTTACGCACCCCTAGTGAGTGCAAGTATTTACTGAGTGCGACTGCCGAGCACAAGTGCCGAGTGATTGGGACAATTGAGAGGATGTGAGAAATGAGTGGCTATGAGGTTGGAGTAATTGGGAAGACTGAGTGACTATTACTCTGAGACTTTGCACTTCATTTCTTTACTGTTGTAATTCAGATGGCATATATCACCGTCATGTATTTTTCTGAGAGATATTATAACTTGTTTCAATTGAGATTGACATGAATTAACTGTTCTGGTCTTAGTTGTCGAACTGGAAAGCATGCCAATTATCCTATGTTGAAATTTATGTAATTAAACTATATCTGTGAAGCTTGTCACTACTTTTAGCCCATTAGTTAGTCTTGTTACTTACTGAGTTAGTTATACTCACGCTATACCCTGCACTTCGTGTGCAGATCCATGTATTTCTGGACACGATGGGTATTGATTATCTGTGCAACTTGTTCGTTCGGAAATTTCAAGGTAGATTCGTAGACCTTGACTCTCCTTCCCTATCTTTCAACTTTATATATTTAGTTTCAATTTTTCATAGACATTATGTTCAGACTTGTGTTGTATAGATGCTCATTTATTCTGTGACACCTTGATTTTTGGGAGTTCTGTATTGAGTCTTGATTTCCTATCAAGTTTATGAGGGCGTTAATTATTTAAAACTATTTTTTTTCATTTTTCATTCAAAAGTGTTGGAAATGTTTTGAAATGTCGGCTTCCCTAGTACCACGTTAGGTGCCATCACGACAAGCTAAGTTTGGGTCGTGACAAGTTGCTATCAGAGCCTAGGTAACATAGGTCTCACGAGCCATGAACAGGTTTAGTCGAGTCTTGTGGATCGATACAGAGACGTCTGTTGTTCTATTATCTTATAGATGGTGAGGACACGTACTACCGGACAGGGCAGACAACTGATGATGTCCAAATCCACTACTAAAAAGTAAATGGACACAGGCACATGCAATATAATTTACCCAACTATGAGTTGAGGTTGAATCCTATAGAGAACAATATGTAGGCGATTAGGCTTGTAAGAGAATTATCACTTATTATGCTAAGCCAAATACTTAGAATGGTTTTGAGAAAATATTTATAACTGAATGCGAAAATGTAAACAAAACTATAAGGGGTCGTTTGGTTGGAAAATGATTTATACCGATATAAGTTATGCCGGTATAAGTTATTTTGGGATAAGTTATGCTGTGATTAGTTATACTGGTATTGTTGTTCATTCTTTGTTTGGTATGTTGTATTAAGAATGACAATTCCATAATTTCTAAGAAAAAGGTATAAGTTATACCGGTGTTAGTTACCCCACCTTTTATAAGGTATAAATTATCCTAGTATTAAAATTAACACCGGGATAACTTATACCTAGTTTACTAACCAAACAGTTTATTAAGGTGGTATTAAATTTTTATACCACCCTTATACCTTCTTATACCTCATACCATACGACCCCTAAAGAAAATAAAATGATCAACGACCACAAGCATGGATACACGGGAAATTACACTCAAGTAACAATCCAATGTATTTCACGATTTTACAAATTGAGCGAGTTTATGTCAATTAGCCTCAGGTAAATAACTATATTAGCTTTTTCGAAAGACTAAAACGACTTCCTAATTGAATTATCCCTAAAATAATTAAGAGATTAAGCACACCCGAATATGATTACAAGTAGTTTAATCCTATCCATAGGTAGAATCTATAAATTGAGGGTTAAGCCTCAAGTTCTTTTTAATTAATCTTTTCCAACCCCAAATTATCTTTCTCAAAATTAATTCAAAGTAAATGGGCGAGTCCTAGGTTAGCTAATCCCTTTGGAAACATTAAAGAAATAATAACTCACTTCATAATAAATAAAAATAATCGTTCAATGCATAAGCACAACAAGATATTTAATCCACACTTTAAATATGAATATTTCCATAAGCAAGATTCAAGTGTCGTAAAAAATACTACACACTTTGATATACAAAATGGGTGAGAAATTCTCAATCAAAAGCTTCAAATCTTCAAGACTCAATGTGCAAGAACCCTAGCTCCAAAAGTTGTGTTCTCCTCTCAAAATAAGCAAAATATATCCAAAGACTTCCAAAAATGTTTTACAAATAAGCTAGGCACGTATTAAAGGGTTTGTGGCCCAAAAAATGTAAAATTATATAAGTACCATGAAATGAAGTGCGATTGTGACGACCCGACCCGTCCTCTCATGCATTTCCGTCCCGTTTTCCCCGTTTTATGCTTCCTCATGTTTTAGTATATGTGTTTGGTGAATTTGAAGTGATTCGGATAGAGTTTGGTAAGAAATGAGACGATTAGTCTCTTTAAGGAAGAATTAGTTTGAAAAAGTTAACCGGATGTTGACTTGTGAGTTAGAGGGCTCGAAATTGAATTCCGATCATTCGGTTAGTTTCGGGGGATGATTTAAGGCTTAGGAGCGCAATCGGAAGTAATTTTGGAGGTCCGGTAAAGAAGTTAGCCTATTTTGGCGAAGTAAGTATTTTGGCGATTTCCAGTTGATAGGTGGAATTTTGATCCGGGAGTCAGAAAAGAATTCCGAGAGTTTCAGTAGCTTCGTTAGGTGATTTTGGACTTGTGTGCAAAATTTCAATTGATTCGGAGTGGTTTAGGTAGGGTTTTTGATTGAATGTGAGTTTTGAAAGTTTTAGTTTAACTTAAGCCTTGATTTGATGATATTTGAGGATTTTGATGTTAATGATAGTGTTTTTATGGTTCAAGCAAGTTTGGATAATGTTTTAAGTCATGTTGGTGCTTTTGGTTGAGGTCCCGGGGGCCTCGGGTGTGTTTCGGATGCCTAACGGGTCATTTTTGGAAGTTTTGAACTGCTGTTGCTGGTATCTGGTGTTGTCCTTCGCGTCTGCGAGGTCCTATCGCGTTCGCGAACCAGAAATTGGCTTTTGAGACTTTTGGTCTTCGCGTTCATGACATTGATTCGCATTCGTGAAGAAGGAATTGTCATCTGGGACTTTTGTTCTTCGCGTTCGCGACAGTGCTTCGCGTTCGCGAAGAAGGAATTTTCTGTCGCGCAGGTCCTACTTCGGAAGCTCATATCTTTTTATATACAAGGAATTTTGAGGTGATTCAGCAAACGAAAGCTATATCTCTTTGAATCTAGTTTTCAAAAACATATTATAGTAGTCATTTGGAGTTATGTGTAAAAAGTTATGACCATTACAATAGAGGCTGTCCGACCAGAGTTTGGAAAATGAATTTTTGGAACTTTGTTCTTCGCGAACGCGAGAGAAGGACCGCGAACGCGAAGAAAAAATCTCTGGGCAGCAGAATAAAGTCCAAAATTCATCCCATTTTCCATTTTTGATGATTTGGAGCACGTATAAGGAGATTTTTCGGGAAATGTTTGGAGAGAACAACGGGGTAAGTACTCATAACTCAATTTTGGTTGTATAACTCGAATCTATTGCAAGTTTTGGTGTTTAATTTGAGAATTTTTGTTGAAAAGGATAGAAAACCCTCTTGGATAGAATCAAGGATTTGAGGGTCGAAATAATATGGGAATTTAATGATTTTTACATGATTAGACTCGTGGCGAGATAAGGAAGCTAACGATGCTAATTTTATAATTTTTCGAGACGTGGGCCCGGGGCTCGGGTTTCGCAAATTTTATGAATTTCGATATTTTTCGATTGTTTTCGATTGGATAATGTCCCATTTGCATATTGTAATGTATTCGCTCTAGTTTTGGTTAGATTCGACGCGAGTGGAGGCCAATTTGAGGGGCAAAGGCGTCGCGAGCGAGGAATTCCACCGGTTCGAGGTGAGTAATACTTGTGAATGATATCCTGAGGGTTTGAAACCCCGGATTTTTGAACATCATAGTGCTGTATTGTGGTGACTTACACGCCAGGTATGAGCGTGGGGTAGAGCACCGTTGGGGATTGTGACTTGGTCCGTCCCGATTGTTGATTTTACTACGTGATTGACTGAAAACTACTTGATGCTATAATAATTTGGGCTGATTTCCATGTCGTGGGATTCGTGCCGATTATTTGAATCCTTCAGGGATTGATATCACTATTTTTGTATTACGTTGCATATTATTTGATCTCAGTCCAAGGTTCTAAATACTGTTTTGCAAATTCAGCCATCTTTCTAAGATTTGAAAACTTAAATGATATTTTTCTGACGTTTTGAGCTGAAAACTGCTATTTTACTATTTCCCAAGGGGCTTATGTGCATTGCTGGACTGAGATATGGATCGGGCTGCACGCCGCAGCAGTATATACATATACATGCATGGATCGGACTGCACACGGCAGTAGTATATTATATCGATCGGACTGCACATCGCAGTAGTACATTATATGGATCGGACTGCATGCCGCAGTGATATAATATGTGGATCGGACTGTATGTCGCAATATTATAGCGCTTGGGCTGTAGGAGCCCCTCCGGAGTCTGTACACAGCCCCAGTGAGCGCAGGGTACCCAAATGGATCGGGCTGCGCGCTGCAGCGGTCATGTGTATTGCATTGCATTCATGCATTCATTCCTGTTTGTACTACGTGGCATGATTTTTAGCACTCACATATCATTGGCATACACGCTATTACTTGCGTTGTTGACCAGATACCCTGGTGTTACATGTTAAGGAGTGCTAAGCCCGAGAGGCTGATGTTGTACTTTGTGAGTTGTGAGTGAGCCCGAGAGGCTGATGTTGTACTTTGTGAGTTGGGAGTGAGTCCGCAGGGCTGATACTGCACTGAAAGGTTGATACTGAGCCCCAACAACGTGGTTAGAGCATTAACAAATAGATAACCGCACATTTGGGAATGAATGCACCTAAGCAGTTAACCATTTCTATTATGCCTTTGCTTGGTTGCATGCACCATCCCGGCTTTCTTTTCCTTTATTTGGCAGGCCTGTTCTTTGCTTCAACCTCTCGCTCTTCCCTCTTATTTTCTATTGTTTGTTTCTTGCCTTTCCCTCTTTTTGGGATTTTTCAAATTTCCATTAATAAAACTCTGATTACTAGGTTATTTTTTTTCTTGAAAAGGATATTACAAAACAAACTCGATGATTAAAACAAGATCAATAGCACATCAAAGCTTCACATCCTGGGGCTCGCGGGGCATCACTTGGCATCGCCCAGGCCTGCACAAGACTGAGAAGGTTTCAATGTCAACTGTAGGCTATTTAAAGAAAGCCGGCCATGTAATGACTTATTTTGACTTGAAAAAAGAACAGTGGCTATTTTCAAAAATATTTATTTTAAGAGAACAAAGACTCGGTTTTTTAAATACGGCCTTTCAGCACTTCCGAAAGGGAGATTTTAAAGCTATGCCCGCAAACCATTTTAAAATGACTCAGGGTGGCTGTTCTCGCAAAAACAGCCTTTCGGCGCCCTTTTGGTGGACATTCGGCTTATTTTTAACAAGAATGGCGTCACCCGACTTATTTTGACAACAATTTAAAATTTTGACTTTATTTGGCTATTTTTGAAAAGGGATGGTTGGACCTGATGAGGGTTGCCTACGTATCTCACATTAGGTGAGAATCAAACCAGCATAGTTCGGGCAGATTTGCCAAAATCAAAGCTACTTTGAACAATTTTCTTTCTATTTTTCAAATATTTTTCTTTTCTTACTTTTTTCATTTTTCAAAAATCCGGTAGCATTTCGGTGCTATTTGGGTATTGGTTTTTTTTTCAATCAAATGGTTACCCTCACTTAACACTGCTATTTTTACAATTTTTCACTCATTATATACAAGCCGGTCAACATGCAAAGCCGAGCAAATAAATACACAAGTAGCACATAAGATGCATCAGGATGGTCATTTCAATTCAGGTCACCTGTCCTAGACAGACCCAACCCCTGTGCTGAGTCCCCTAAGTCAAATGCACATGATGTAAACAAACGTCCTACTAGGGATCCGACATGAGTTTATTGTTCTTCTAGGTTTAAACCCTAGGTTTATTAGTCTAGACCTGGCTTACCCGAGTGAACACTCGGGCTCGGGGGAGGCAGCGTACCAAGGATACAGAAGCTCCGCTGGCTTGGCAACTTATCCAAACCTTGTTCTAAATTGGGAAAGACTCTAAACAGAAGAGAAGCTACGCGAAGTGAACCCTTCTCCATGATGTAGAAGACTCAGAGAGAGGAAAGGATTCGCGACAGTTTATATACAATTCAACAAATATCAAAGCGATAAAACATTTAGCACATATAGCATGGAATATGTAGAAAAATTAGATAAAGCCAAATATAACATTTAACTGAGCTCAAATTCTTGAACCCTGAACCGAAATTCTGGGTTCTCCTTCCCAGCAGAGTCGCCAAAGCTGTCACACCTCCTTTTTCGCTACTACACCCCGTAAAGGGTATAATAAAAGGAGTTTTTCCAATTAAAGGACAATCAAAACGGGATTTGTTTTATTAAAGATTCAGAGTCGCCACTTGGGAGATTTATGGTGTCCCAAGTCACCGATTTGAATCCCGAATCGAGGAAATGGTTTTACTTTATATTACAGTCTCGAACCCGAAATCCGAGTAAGGAATTCTGTTAACCCGGGAGAAGGGGTTAGGCACTCCCGAGTTTCGTGGTTCTAGCACGGTCGCTCAACTGCTATATTTGGCTAAAATCTGATTTTTATACATGTCATCCTATAGTTCAATTTTAAAAATCACTTACCGCCTTTAATTAAATATTTTAAGAAAGTGAACGTCATTTAAAAACGTGTTTTCAGATCACGTCACATGAAATACTCTCGGATCCTCGACACATTCCTATTTAATGTTTTAGGATTTGGATTTGGGTTGCATGAAATGCACACCCGTATTTAGGAAGGTAAAATTATTAAAACGCGCCTAAGGCGACTAACCAGTTATTATCTTTGCGAGAGGCCGTGAAATTCGCTAAACGGCACGCCCCGAATTCTAAGTATTTTAATATAAGTATTTAGGGAGGGCCCCGTAATTTATGCATTTGGTTTGGAGAGGCTCATCTCCTTTTTATTAATTAAAGGCCGACCTAATAGCATCCTGTCATTTTTTATTTATTTTTTCTCTAACGGGCCCTAATTAATTAATATTAGAAAATTCGGGCCTTGAGTTCAAGTCCGGATTCAAACAAAAGGGGCAAGCCTCTTAATTTGAACCCGCCACCTAACTCGAAAGCCCATATTATTGAAAATTCACCAAAGGATATTTCGATTCTTTTAGCAGATTGGGGCTTAAAAGATTGACCCAGGTATATTAAAGTTGAATTCCTGAATTGGGATCCATGGGCTCAGGATTCGGCCGTGTGACTAGTCTATGAATAACCCAGCTGGGACCAATGCTATAATTGCGTAGGAGGCTGATTTCTATAGGCCCGGTTTCAATACTAAATTCGGTTGTTGCATTTGTGCCTCTTGAGCCTAGTTTAATTACGTGGATCACGCCTTATTGGCACAAATATAACCATCTGTCCTTTGTTGTTTTGGCAGCTACATTCAAATTCAAAATCATCACAATACATAGTGATTCCCAAAAGCTAGAGGGTTCAACAGGATTATCACAACTAAGTAAACTAAAATTTACTGGAATGAATTACCATAGCCAAACGTTATGTCGCCAAAACACATTCACTTAAACCAGGCAATTCTCAATAGAATATGACCAAATGGGATCAACAGTTCTTTCGTTCAAATATGAATTGCTTTCTAGTAAATTCAAAATTATTGCTAATTACCATTCCTGAATTAAACTATGAGCATAACCTAACCAACAAATAGTCAACTTATAGCAAAGCAGTCCCAATTTAGTTACATATGATATAACCATGTCTAATCAAAAAATTAAATCAGAATTATTCTATAGAAGCAGCAATAAACATATGTAAAGATGGAAACAGGAAGACATGAAGCTAATGAAGCCTACAGAGGGCTAATTATTCTAACACATGTGAAAAATAGGAATTTAAACAAAGCTAGCACTTAAACCAGCCTTTCATTTCAACTCAAACTTCAATTACAGATTGCCTTAGCTCTTGTCCATTGGAGATTAAGCGTGTACTTGGAAATTGGAACAAGGTGTGATGAAGTAGAGGTTAGTTAAGCAGAAACGCAACAGCAGATGCAAATTCAGCTGATCTCAACATATTCCAAGTTTAAAACTCAGGACAAATCAAGTGGAATGGAGTAAATTCCAAAACAGCTTTATCAACTAACAACCAGTTGAATTTGAAGATGAAACTTGACGAACCAGTGCGCTCGAAAAAGCAAACATATCTGAAAATGATTTCTATACCATAATTTGTTGTTTTTCAGGATTTTTTGATTTCTAGGACCTAATGCTTTGTATTTGAAATATCTATTTCCTAACAGAATTTTTTGTTTTTCAGTAGTTTTTCAATATTTTTTTTGGAGGTTTTCAGATGAAGAACAGATTTTCGAATTCCAGATCTGGTTTTCTGATCTGAAATTCAGATTTTAGTTTTTTTTTGAGACTTAGGGAATTTTTGGGGGGAATTCTAGAGGTTGAAAACTTGTTAAACAAGGCAAGTAAGCTGAAAACTTCAGGGGGGGAAGCTTCTAGATGTCCTTACCCATTTTCCCCCTCTTTTTATTTTCAGTTTTGCTCAAATAGTCCGAAAGTCCTAACTTGTGGCTTAAGTTAGTACCCTTAATTCCAAAATTTTACCTTAGAACCCTCATCTAGAAGCTTCTAGGAAGTTCTAATTTAGTTGCTATCAGATTCCTTTTATCTAAAGTCCATATTACCCTTGAATGTAACTAGCCCTAATTAGCTAACCCAACCCCTTGGTTCCACTTTTAACCCAACGAACCCATATTAGACTAAGTACTAATTAGCATTACCTAACAAGTGAACTAATCAATCCTACTGAAATTAATTAACACTCAAACCCTAAGGCTAAATTGAAACTAAAGTCACAATTTAAAAGGTAGTAGCAATTTCCAATTATCCAATCAATGAAAGTTAAGATTCAAACCAAAATCAAATTAAGCAAATTCCAATCAATGCGAAGAACAAAATAGAAATCCGGTTGAAGTTCTAAGAACTAATCATTGACTAAAGTGTAATTCGGGTCAGAACTTAGTCATTAAATCCAATATGAATCACAGAACCAATTAAAATCAGAAACTATGTAGGCAGAATCATCCTAGACGAAAATTAAACTAGAAGTAAAAAAATTATGAAGACAAAAGCAGTCATAAAAAAGACAAAATTAAACAAAGAAGAAGGGAGAAGAAAACTCACTGATTTGAGTCTTCAATTCGATTGAATTCATATGTGGTCTTCAAATAATATTATGTGTTTGTTCTTACCAAGAACAAACACATAATATAATTTGAAAACCATGCACACACATTGGCCAACACTGGAAACTCCAATAATTTTGACAGCAACCCTAGATCCGAAATTTATGAAGTTTTACTTAGATTTGGAAGGTTTTGGCTTAGGTTTCAGACTGAGGGAGTCAAGAATGTTGTAGGGTGTAAGTTTGAGGTAGTTTGGTGGTGGCGTCGCCGTGGGCGGTGGAGGCGGCGTCCACATATTTTAATATTCGAGGGGCTGGGCTAACTTTTGAAAGATGGTATGTAGGGCGTTGGAAAGAGGAAGTTATGAGGAATATATGGTATAAATTTGAGGGACATTGGAGCCGCCGCCTTGAGGCGATTTCCGGTAGTGGCGTTAGGATGGAGCCGGCGAAGAGGCAAGGGTATGATGAAGAGATACACTGTCTCTAGGGTTTCAAGCATTTTCGAACATCTTTATTGTAAAATCAGGATCAATTGGGGCCATTGGATTAAAAGAATGGACGGCTTAGATTGGTTTGGCCATGAAACGACGTAATAGCACCCCCACACTACGTCGTTTTGATAGTTTGAAGGATGAGGTGTTTGGACTGGGTATGGGTATAATTTGGGCTAGGTTCATTTTGGATCTGGGAAAGGACTCGTTTGGGCTAGCCTCAGCATTGGCCCAAATTCAGTATTTCCTAAGACTATGTTTTTCCTTTTAATTCTTTTATTTGTTTTCTTTTATTTTACTTTTTTTCTTCTTATTTTCTGATTTTATTAAATATAAAATAAATAATAAAAGGCCCAAATTGACTCTAGAATTATTCCAACATTAACTAATTCCTATTTTAAAAGAAAACTTAAGACAAATTCTAAAAAAATTGAAAGTAGAAGTGCAAAGCACCATTTTTGTTATTTTCCTTATTTTGTAATATTAAAATGCGTACTATTTTATATTTTTGGAATTATATTAATTAAAATGCACACAAAAATACAAACAAGGCACAAAATCATGCAATTAATTCCTAAAATTCAAATGATAAAAGAAAAATCCTAATTCTAAGGAGTTTTATAGGAGTAATTTAAGCGTGGCAAAAATCACGTACTCACAGGGTATTTTTAGGTTTTATCCGGCTTTTGAAGTTGTCTTTGTTTGTTTGTATGAATGTTTATTTCGATTGAGTTCTTTTTAATTGGATATTTTCCTTTGTTGAATGATTCAGAGTTCTTACCATTTTTTCTACTATTGTTAAAACCCTAATTACGCAAAAGGTTTTCCTCACTCTTTACTGTGTGTTTAAAGGGTTCTTCACTTGTTTTCGACTTTCTTTACCTGTTAGACTGATTTCTTCACTTTGGTTCTACGTATGATCCCTGACTGATTGACCTTGTTGATTACCATGCTTTGAATAGTCCTTAGCCTTTTCATGTCGCTCATGTATGTCTATGTTCATCCAGTTTGATCCTTTTTGTCAATATGTTTGACCCTGCATATCTAATACACCCGTTCATTCCTTTTTATTTATATGTTGAAGTGCAGAATCATGAACACTTCTTGATTGATCTTTATTTCATTAAGTGACGGTTTAATTGCAAGGTTTTCTTATAAACCCTAATTTTACTCGCTTGTTTAAGTGATTGATTCCATCCTTCATTCTCTGTGATATTTCACCCTACTGAATCTTTTCCCCAAATTAAGTATATTTTTTGTACTTAGACTCAATTGTTTCCTCTGTACTTTTACTATCCCATACATGGTCAGAAACCAGGCTTTCTCAAATTACTTCTATTTCTTTAATTGTCCATGTTAGGATTCGTTAAGCAGTAATTCCTTAATTAAAGGAAAGTGCTTGTATTAATTGATTCTGATTGTGATTATTTCCATATTTGTGTTAGACTTTTACTTTTTACCTTATTTCTCTACTCGTTTTTAAAGCTATAAATACCCTAATATTTTCATTAACAAGACACGAACAACTGAGTTCAGAACACACACTTACACATTCAAAACTCTCTCTCTCTCTCTCTTTCTCTATTACTACTTGTGCTACTGCTTTGTCTAGCCGGCTGAAAGCCAAGGCAAGACAATGGAATCCTGCTTACTTTTCTTTTTTGTACTTTGCTTCTTTGACTGGTATGTCCTAGTTTAGCTTTTAAGCCCAACAACAATATGCTTCCTTATTTGTTTTAGCTTCTTTCATTTTTAGTCTACTTCTGCTTGTGGTTTTGTTTAGATGCATTACCAGTATTCCATAATATTACAGTTCCCTTCTAGATTAATGCATTCCCCTATGTGTGTTTCAAGGCATACTCTATCAGCCACTTACTGTGTACTTGCCATATCAAGTTCTTATCCCTTCAATGTGCTTATGTTTTCTGACTAGCCTGTGAGCACTTCCCAGGACCCCTTGAGGTCCTTAGGAACTCTTACACACCCAGATATGAGAAAGGCTTTGGAATAATATTGGCATTGAGATGGTTCATTGCATAAATCAGAGAGAAAGTCAAGATCAGGCTTCCTGTGGTTGTAACTTCTTATATTTTTCACTTCTTTTGTGATTCAATCATGGTTTGTAATAATTTGTAAACACTATGGGGTAGGCTAGTGAAAAAGGATGGGAAATGTACATGCTATCAAAAGGGGTAGAAAGCATGTTATTAGGTTAACATTCCTACTTGCGTAATAGAATCCATGCTTAGAACTTATTTCGTGCCTTAGAGATCATGTTCCTTAGGATTCACACTTACCATTTTTCAGCATGTCCATTTCACTATCATATCACTTAGCAAATCATGCATTAAATGTGTTAATAATCAGTGTTTCTGCAATCATGTTCCTACTACCATTCACACTTAGAGATCCTGTCTTAGGCTGAAACAACACTAACAAGCATATCGTCTCTGCATATTTTAGTAATCATGTTCTAAATACTGTAATATTTCTATATATAAAAATCGTGTTTAGGATTCTGCATATACATTCTTCTGTATCTCTCCACATTATATATCATGTCTTTAGGGTTTCATTTATATTTGCTCAAGCACACTTAGGCTAATTATGAATGCATAAAAGGAATAAAACTATTTTATTCACTCCTAACAATTAACTAACAACAATTATATGTGCCGAACACCTAGAACAACATGTTTAGGTAATAATAATAATCTCCAACTGTTTTAATAATCTTGAATAACGACTGAATATTGTTTACACCTAGACAATCCTTAGGAAATTACTTAAATAAAACTGGAATTATCTTTGCTTAATTATTAACTGCTACAACCAGCAGACATGCCTGATTCAGACTTCTTTTCTGAGTTATATAATGAATCGGGTTCTAACTCAAACACCCTGCTTAGGATTTTCAAATTCAGACCTTAACTGTGTTTAAGTTATGTTATTTATATGCATTATTTGCGGAGGTATACATGAGCCTTCTAATTGCTTGCATGTCTACCCTTTAAAGGCAATCCTACATGTTTTTGTATGTCGCCTTAGCCTTTATACCTTTAAACCTAAGAGTCAGCCTAAAACCCCCCTCTTATAGGAATAGTCATCCTAAATTTCTCCTGGACTGATAGGAATGGGACGGGTAACAGCATGCGATAGAGGTCCAGACCAATCCTCGCTTTAATGCCTTCAGTAGGTGGGAAGAGTAGGTGTGGATATGATGATCGGTGTGATAATACCACGTCTATCCCCTCTTCTGAGGAGTTCTATAACGGGTATCGCATTGATGCGATCTATATTACAAACAAACCTAGGACACCCCCTTTTATATTCACAAGCATGCTTTAGATTATAATTCTTTTCAAGATTTCATCTTTTAATAATTGTTTTCAAACACTTGTGCATTTAAACCCCCTATTACTTGATCCTTAGTTGTTTATTTTCTAATTGCTCAAATTCACAAAAACTATCTGGCCGGGAACCACACTAGTGGATCCTATGGGGTGTCTAACACCTTCCCCTTAGGATAATTTTAAGCCCTTACCCTATCTCTGGTTACAAAACATAGTTGTAGTTGAACCCCACAGGTGCCCTAACGCACATTAAAATCTTTAGGTGTAGACTCTTCAAAATTGCAAAACCCTTTCCCAAAAGGAAAGAGTTGTCCCAACCAAATGTCATAAACCCGATTTCGCGAGAAAATGGGGCGTGATAGCTGTCAAAAGAAAAAAGAGAAAGTTGGGATCTTCATCTCAGACCGACCAAGGTAGCCAACCATCATCTTCTGTACGAGGACCATTTGCTATGCTTTCCAAGAAAATATGGTTGTTTCGTGACCTAGTAGCTGGCCTTCCATATGGACCTAGGGAAACATCTGAGGGACCCTCTGTATGCATTTCAAAGAAATAATTTCAAAAGTATCTTGATGATCATCAGGAGCAGGGGGATCACCTTAAGAAGTTGGAGAAAACATATACTAATTTGGCCATGGTGCACGGTACTTTGAGTACATCTCATGACAAGATGGAAAAGATACACACCAGGATGAAAAAAAGGGAGAAGAAGAGAGATAATTTCTTCACCCGCATGTGGACGGGTTTTAAGGGGGTATGGAAAGTTCTAAATCCTCAAGAGCCAGTGCCATCGACCAAACTGGAAGATGATGATGATGCTCTAGCTCATTGGTCCGAGGGCGAAGAGGAGGATGCGACTGAGTTCGACAACGAGGAGAGCACTTGATTTACTATTCAGGGAGCACTTTACACGATTCTACTCTATTTTATTTAGTTGCATTGGGGACATTGCAACATTTCTAGTTGGTGGTGGCTTTATGTATAACTATTGATATTCTTATATGATTGTGGATATGGTAGATTGATATTTTGTTTTCATTTGATGTGTTATATTAGTATGTTTACCAGCTTCTAGAATTTTTGTTTTTATGTATAGTATGTTTTATTAACTTGATGTTTTTTTTAAATATTATGTTTTATTTTGGTGACAATATCCTTGGTTTTCTTTGTACTATGATTCTTTTTCCTAGAATGCCAATTTCTTTTTGAACCGAGTAATTTTGGTAAATTTTTGTGTTGACTTTTTCCGGTGATGGATAGCTAGGTGAATTTCACAAGGTAACTAGTCTTGTAGATTAGTTATAGTTTTTGTTAATGTAGGAATAATAAGTGGTATGAGTTAGGGTTTGTTCCCATTGGCCAATTCGTGGCTTTCTTAGTACCAACATGATTTAAACCATGGAATATGAATTCTTGATCTTTGAAAAAGAAAAATTATTTAAGTAAAGATCATTGTCATGACTTTTAGACTCAATTTTTGTCTTTGTGATTCACTAAATAGCTTCTTAGGCTATACATAACTTCTTTGAGTTCACTGGTTTCAATTGAATTTTGGATTTGTACTCCACTTGAATTTTCATGTGCCATGTGTGGTGAGATTTATTATGAGTTCTTTTGAATTATTTTTAGTCTAGAACTTTCTCATAATGTGCTTCAAGGCGAAATCCTAGACTAACTTGCGTTGAAAAATAATGTTGGGCCTTCCTTGGACTGCTGTTGTGCCTTAACCTCTCTACCCTTGTATATTTTACCTAGTCAACGCCTTTTGAGATTTTAGACTTTTCTTTGGAAATCTTGTTACAAGCTTTAATCCTTCATTCTTTATTGATTTACCTTTTGGCACCCTACCTCCCTAAGTACTTTGAAAGTATAAACATAAGCTAAAAGCATAAGTTTGGGGGCGAAGGTTGGAAAAGTTTTGATGTGGAAGTTGCTTAAAAGGTTAAAGGTAATAATAAATAAATAAATAGTAATATTTGAGAAAAATGAAGGAAAATAAGGAATTGTGAACAAATAAAAGACTAGGTGACGAAATAAAAAAAAAGAAGAAAGGGTGAAAAATTCTTGAAGGAAGGGTACTTTGATTGTTAAAAATAATATTGTAGTGCTTAGGGAGGTTTTGAGTCACTCTAACCAAAATTGTGCTCTACCTTAACCAAAAGCCTAAAATACAACCCTTTATATCCTAATTGATTTTGAACCAAGTTTGTCTACATTAGTGGAGAAATACATGAAGGGCAAGCCTATGGTACCACTTATGTGCATTTGAACATCTTTGTGAAGGAGAGTTAATTATTTTCATTTGATATCACATTTATATTTTGAAATTAAATTTATGAGTGTGAAATTTTCTCTTAAGTATGAGGGCATATGAGATTTGAGTTGTGAATTTAATTTAATTTTTAATTGGGAGGAATGAACAAGGGAAGATAATTGTGATAAAGAGGCAAATTTTAAAGCTGTAGTGTCCTGACTTGATTGCTACTGTGATTTATATAGTGTTTGAGCACTTGAATTGTAATGAAATTCATGAGAAGTTTTTAGTATTTCATATGCTTTGGATTAATTGTTGGTACCAGTCGAAGTCATGTGTTTGTGCCTGCAATAGACCTTTTTAACTTGGCATGATATTGATACACTGTCGATTTAAATACTTAGAAGGAGATATTGTCGCTTTCATTGCTTGAGGAAAAGCAATAGTTTAAGTTTGGGGTGTTTGATAAGTTTGTATTTTACCAACTTATCTCATCTTTAAGCTTATATTTGTGCTATGTTTGATAGATAAAATCATGTATTTTAATGTATTTTACTTATATTTTATAGATTCTATGGGATTTGGAAGTGATCATAAAGAAACCAAGTGAAAACGAGTCAAAAAGAAGTTGAAAAGAAGAAAATATAAAATGGCCTCAGATGTCGCAATTGCGACATAAATGTGGGAAATGCGAAGATAGCAGCAATCACAATTGCGATTAAGAAATCGCAAATGCGAAGTCAACCCAGTCAAATAGTGTTTTTAGTTGCGAAAATAGGGTAGCAAATGCGAAGTCAAACTAGATAGTCAACCTTCGCAAATGCGAAGTCTTTATCGCAAATGAGATAGTCAAAAGGAAAGTCATAGTTCGTAAATGTGAACATTGCTTCGCAAATGCGAAGATCGCTGTCACGACCCAATCTCCATATCTGGTCGTGATGGCGCCTCTCGTGAAGACAAGGCCAGCCAACTAACCCAATTCGTTTCTTTAACACTTACTAAACATAAATAGATGGAAAATGCAATTTAAGAACATTAATTATCAACATTATAGCCTAACTCAGCCCGACCGGGGTGTCACAAGTCACGAGCATCTAAGAAGTAGGAACACT
>MU747233.1:120753-198491 GCA_026770625.1 Nicotiana glauca | reverse complement strand
AAATAGAATACCTGAACCTACCCCGAAGGGTTTAATCTCCACGTAGCCTCGCTACAATGCGCGATCTTATCCAAACACTGTTACACATGAAGTACCTCAAGTTGCTATGCTCAAAATAGACAACTACACACAGATTGATGTCTGAAACCAAGCAGTCCATCACACCCATGGTGAAGTAAGTAATATACACCATTCAATCCTGAAAGGACACAACCTATGCGCTATTCGCCGAGCAACACCCAATACAGACTTTCTTTGGAAACCAGGAAGCAAGACATACCAAGTAACATATGGAAAACTATTCTCAACATCACACTGTTGCGGCGTGCAACCCAACATAGATAACATGCCCATGGCGGCGTTCCATCTGATCCACACATACTCATGGCGGCGTGCCACCCGATCCACACATATATCTCACATAAGGAGATGCACGTCGAGCCAAATTTTCTCATTACAACAAAATACCGAGCATCGGTTGTAAGCATGCTGAGTGCATAATGATATCTACTTATAGCATTGTAAGCTACAAAACTCAAACACAATGAATCTCAATAGTACCGCACTATACGTGGCCACAGTCCAAAAATCATAACGCCCCACAGCACAGAAAAGCAACTCATAGATCTCCCCATATCACTAACAAGCTTAATAATGATAGATTCAACCTATCCCTCAACAGTACATATTGGGGCCAACCGAGCCAACTCAAGCTGAACACGTATCCAATCAGCTTACCAACAAACTCATTACTAAGAAGCCTGAAGCTGCTCCTTCCACTACTATAACTCATGCCGGAGCCATACGATACGGTGCCCGACACCAAATCCACACCGAAATCCACAATCTCGCCCGACGACATGCCCGGCCATAAGGAACGCATCCGCAAAAAGTCCCTCAATACCAAAACTGAATCAATGGTAGAAACCGCTATACTGACATCTGTCACAAAGGCCTAATTAAGGAAAGTAATCCTTCCCAGCCGTTCGCTGATCTTTGGAATACCAACCACTCTGCTATAACATAATCCGATGCACCATCACCACGCAACCAGTGGCATTTTCCGACATAGCCCATAGCACAATAATCTAGAATAACCCATATTGCAACAACCAGTCTACAGCTCAACATCGCATGCAAAGTCTAATATACCAAGCCATACTGGGATAAAATGAGAACTTTTATCTCCCTTCTGCGCCGCAAACATCGACGCACTCAATTGGTCAAGAACTTTCATTGACCCCATTTAGAAGAAAAATCATTACACACTCCATGCTTCGCATACCCATAAGAAATATACTCATCCTCAAACCACAGAAAGACCCAACAAGAACTTTCTCCGCCAATTTCAGTTGTACAAGCTAAACTGCCAGGACCGAATCCTTCTATATAAACCAAGCTAAACAAACTGTCAGAACTTAAGAGCTTTGCTGCAAAATATTTGTACGAACTCATTACCTCGAACACATACAGGGAATTAATCCTACCCTTACCATACCAATTCGGTCTATTATCAAGCTAATCTGTCTATTAAATTTCTCTTTTTATTCATCATCCACTTGATATTTCTCCCTCGCTGTAGCATCACAATGCCTCAATCCAGGCTCACCACAGGAGATTCAAACATAAGACCACACTGTCCAAGCCCCATAGGCCACCGAATACTATCTCAATTATTCCCAAAAATACCACATTCCAGAATACTTTACTTGAAGAACTTCCTGCGAATCGGAATTCGCTGCCATTACTTTCCAGATGCCGATACATAGGATCCCATAATTAACATAAAAATACCACAAGCCTCGACATTCCCCGATGAATAAATAGTTCCTGACCACATACACATCCTTGAGACACCTGATTGATACATGCACAATCTTGAACACATTAAAACCATTCACGAGAGTCATTCACTCTTATTCAAACTGCAATTTACCTGACTTAACGAACAGAACCACTCGTGCCTTATTAGCACTCTGACACCGAAGGATATGACCTTATTCCAATACAAACGAACATCTTCCTTCTATATACACTGAGCATTCTTTATCAATAACAGCTCAAGACATCCTAATATTTTCTCACATCTACGAAGCATCGTATAACCTTTATCAAAACTTTGCTCCACTCGTGCCATCCTCGACTCATTTTCTGCAACCAGGACTGATCCGCCAGCATACCTCGAAACGGAAACAACATAGCACATATTCGTGCAGTCAGCTTACATCAAGACACCCTAATCATTTCATAACACTTTCACTCTAATGATGCCACAATGAGATTAAACTCAATCATCTACAAGTTTGTGAAAACATAGATCATCCAGTTCTGCAATCCTCTGCAAACCTCACATTCATCCCCACATCAACTGAGTCCACTACCTTAAGCGACCCGAATTTATCAAGTTACAACATGTACCTTTCAATTATACATGAGGTCTTCTAATAATATACATAAGAATCATACCCCTTAAGAACACTCCGCAGGAGATAACCCACCTGTTTTGCCTCAATTTAGTATTTCAGCACACCTTCCACCATTATGTATGTTACATAGCCATTTGGTCTTACTGAGTCTGAACTCATACTGCCACACGTAATGTACTTCACTTCCCAACTAGGAGACACGAAAATATTCTTCACGCGCCTATAACTCGGGGCTACCCAACATACCACAATAGGAAATGAATCACTTAACAGTTCATCTATTATCCCGCAGACTTCTTCATCACTACCAAGACATACAATAACATCTCGTCATATGAATACCAAACCGCCATTCCGTCTAATAGCGACAATACCGAACATATAAGTTCAGAACACTTGCTCACACAATCAGCACCTCGGTGCTCAAGCCATAGGCAAGATCCGGCCTCAAGTCCTCTAGACTGGCCCAACATCAAACCCATGGGATCACATGTCGCCCCTTGATCGGGGAATCACAAGCCATCAAGGCACATCTGACACTGAGCGCTCATGTGCGCATACAGACGTGTGGAAGGAATTTCAAGAGTTATATCTCAAGCTGAATCAAGTATGCACGATAAGATTTCCAAGAAAATGAAGTTTTTCCTAAAGGTTCTGCAGCCTCTCGAGGATAAATACAGACGTCTGTGTACCGATCCGCGAGACTCTACTAAACCTGCTCATGACTCGTGAGACCTAGTAACCTAGGCTCTGATACCAACTTGTCACGACCCAATCTCTATACCCGGTCGTGATGGCGCCTCTCGTGAAGACAAGGCCAGCCAACTAACCCAATTCGTTTCTTTAACACTTACTAAACATAAATAGATGGAAAATGCAAATTATGAATATTAATTATCAACATTATAGCCTAACTCAGCCCGACTAGGGTGTCACAAGTCACGAGCATCTAAGAAGTAGGAACACTATTATAGGGCCAATATTATATATATACAAAATAAAATCTGGAAATCAAAGATGAAGTGCGGTGCCGCGAATGCTGGCGGTCACCTTGCTCAACAACCTTAGTAAGGCCTTCGGTCCGCTAATAACCCGCTACCGCGTGAGAAATACCTGCAACTACACGCGAGGTGCAGGGAGTAAAGTGAGTACTTCCAACTCAGTGGTAACAAGAGCGAATAATATCTGAGCGATAAGAAAACACGTATGAGAACTCCAAAATGCTATAACAGACAGTACAACCCTTTTGAGAAAGATAGTAAAACCGTAACACCGAGAAAATCCTTTAGAAAATCTCAAGCTCAGTTAAAAATCTCTTTTGAAAATATGCCTTTTCAACAGTTGCAAAAAATAATTTCAACAAACAGGAAATAATTAGAAATCTGCCCCTGCTGATTCCAGGCAAGTGGTTTGGTTGGTTGGCATCCTGGCAACCCATTCCTATAACAGCCGGTCAAAAAATAAACTGAACATGACAGGCCAAGAATAAGATACCAATATCGTGGACCCATCAAAAGAGGTAGAGGTGGTGGATGTCAAAGCAATGAGGGAAGAGATGTATAAGTTGAGACAGCAGATGCCCGAGATGCATCAAGCCAGTGCTAAGGGTCAACCGGCGCCAGTTTATCCCTCCAATCCAGCATATATCCCACCTTTGGATCAGTCTCAGGAGCCTCCTATTGTGTATTCATCTCCAACTTTCCCTTTCTACCAACAGAGTTATGGCACCTCCTCCTATCCTCCCAAGCTCCACCACCCAAACAAAACCATCCTCCACTAATCACCCCTGTCTTTGTGGTGCCTCCACATGCCAAATTGCAAAGACATTCCAGTGAGCCATTATTTCAAACTCACGACAGCTAGTACTACCCTCTTGAGCCTACCTTTAAAGCTCCTGATCCATATTCCTACACCCCTCACTTTGAGCTCCCGGTGGAAACTGACAAGCCGCTTAAGAATCCGGAACAAGAAGAGATGTTTCGAAAAGTAAAAAGCCTGGAGCAATCCTTCAGGAACATGCAAGGATTGGGTGGCCAAGTCAGTGTGGCCTACAAGGATTTATGCTTGTTTCCTGATGTCCAGTTGCCAGCAGGATTCAAGCTACCCAAGTTTGACTTATATGATGGACATGGTGATCTGGTAGCCCATTTAAGGGGATTCTGCAGCAAAATGAGAGGAGCTGGGGGAAGGGACGAGTTATTGATGGAGTACTTTAGTCAAAGTCATAGTGGTGTGGCCTTGGAATGGTACACGCGACAGGATCATACCCGATGGTACACATGGGATGATTTGGCCTAAGAATTTGCGCGTCACTTTCAGTATAATCTTGAAATTGTCCCGGACCATCTGTCACTGACTAAAATTGAGAAGAAGCCCGGGGAAAGCTTCAGAGAGTACAGTTTCTAGTGGAGAGAATAGGCGGCAAGAGTCGATCCTCCCATGAAAGAGAGCGGGATGGTCGATTACTTTTTACAGGCTTTGGAGCCCACCTACTATGGCCACCCGGTGTCAGCAGTGGAAAAATCTTTCAATGAGGTAGTGAAAATGGGAAGTATGGTGGAAGAGGGGCTCAAATCCAACAAAATTATGAGCCATTCGGCGATCAAGGCGACTATCCAGGTTATCCAGAGCAGCACTGGAGGAGTATTGGGAAAGAAAAAGAAAGATGATGTGGCGGTAGTTGATTCGAGAACTTGGTCTAGGGGCCCATCACCATATTACTATAAACCTCGACCCCGTCCCCAAACCTACCCCCACACTCCACAGCACTATTATCCACCCCATGATCCCCACTTCTCTGTCCACCATGCCCAAACATACCCCCAACATCCTACCCATGCACAATGGCGCGCACCCACCCCACAAAATACTTACCCAACTCAAAACACCTACCCACCTCCAGGAGCCTACAAGAACCCCCCTGGAGCAGGTTTGCGAGCCAGCCAAAACTTCAAGCAAGAGAGGGCACAGAAGCAAGAAACTTTCACCCCCTTAGGAGAGTCATATGCAAACTTATTTGAGAAACTAAAGCATTATAACATGATTGCACCGATTCCTCCAAATCATGTGGACAAGCGTGCAAGAAGCTTTGACCCTTCTAAAAGGTGTGGATACCAGTCCAATGCCCAGGGGAACGATGTCGAAAGTTGCCGGGATTTGAAAAGAGAGATAGAAAGAATGATTCAGGAAGGGATAATTGTGGTCCAGGACAGTGCCACCCAGAACATGGCACAAAATCCTTTGCCTGCATATGATGATGCATATTTTGTGGGGAAGATCATTGGCGACAGGGAGTATGAGAATCCTCTCGAAAACTAGTTGAATGAAGTCAATGATATTGAAATTGGTGAAGGTCCCAGCAATTTTAATGGGCAATCCAATGGATAAGGTGTCGAGTTTGGTGATTGGAAAGACGCTCCAACTCTTGGTTAGCTAGATCAGAGTTTTGGTGGTTTATTTTGTTGTCATTTCTGTTTTCCGGGTTATTTTCAGGGTTCTAATCTGGATATTGTCTTGTGACTCAAACCCTTCTATCTTTTCACTTTGTCGTAATAGCTTGTTTAGTGCTGTCTAGGTTTGTTTGTGTGTTCTGTTGTTTAAACTCTTTCACCGCCAGTCTAATGCAATGCTCTGTTTCCTGCCATTTCTAGTCATTTCGTTTAGTTTTCTTTTCCTTTTACAATTCTTTTCATGCTGGTTCTAGTGACATGACATGCACGCATAATTCTCATCCTGGTTTTAAAAGATAGTTTAGTAATGAAGCGATGAAACAATGCGAAGATGTAAAGACATTCGAGGGAAATAAGTAAGGGCATTTGAGATCACTTCGAGCCCAAATTGTGTGAAATTGGGGCAGACAGAACATAAAAAAATACTATTGAAATGCATCATGCCGCATCGATTTGAAGCCAAGGGCAAGTTTGCCCCAAGTCTATCAGGGTCGTTCGTGGTACCATGGCTG
The DNA here is from genome assembly GCA_026770625.1 of Nicotiana glauca. Taxonomy (NCBI): domain Eukaryota; kingdom Viridiplantae; phylum Streptophyta; class Magnoliopsida; order Solanales; family Solanaceae; genus Nicotiana; species Nicotiana glauca. Next base: position 192,104 of record MU747233.1, on the reverse strand, counting down.
TTATCCAATGGTGCTGGGTAATTGACAAATGTAGAAGACAAATGTGTGAATATGGTTATTAATTCTAGTGCAATCAAAAGATGTTACGTATGCTTGTTTAATTGTGTAGTTTGTACTTGGCATGTTTTGGAGATTGGAATGACGAAGGCATTTTGTTCTGCTATCCAAACACTTTATCCTTTGTTACCCCTTTGAGCCTTGGTTATTTTCTTACATACCCCTCTTTCGGAGTCAATAATAAAACTCGTAAGCCCGAGCGGGGAAAGTAAGTGGAGAAACAAGAGAAAAATAGTGAAATAGAAAAGAAAAAAAGAAGAAAAGAAAAGAAAAGAAAAATAAGAGAAAAGAAAAAGAAAAGAAAAAATAAAGGAAACGAAAAAGAAAAGAAAAGAAAAGAGAAGGAAAAGAAAAGAAATGAAAAGAAAGGAAAGGAAAAGTGGAAGAAAGGAAAGATCGCAACAACGAAGTAATTTTATGGCCTGAACTACGTTTGACATAATCCCGAAAGGATACGTAAGCAGCCTCTCTCTGAGGTTTAGTCACAACAAAATAATAATCCAAAAGTCCCCAAGAATGAAACTGGAGCAGAAGTTGTGGTTGTTGGGAGAAATCTGATTCCGAAAGTTGCAATGTTAAACCCATGTTAAATTGTTTTGAGCCTTTGATACCCTTTCTTTCTAACCTTATCTAAAAGCCCGCATTACGGTCCAAAGAAAGACCTTCCAATCAGTCTTCAAGAAATGCCGAGTCAAGCGAGTAGAGGTGAATCATATCAGGGGCAACACTCCGGTCTAAACGAAGGAAATAAACCCCACGGGTACCCCAAAGCGATGAAAACTAAGAGAAATAAAAAATGAGAGAGTCTTATTGGTGAAAGCCTTCACGGGCACCATAAGGCGACGGTGAGTTGAGAGAAAGGCCAAAATAAGAGAGGCTTGATGGTGAAAACCCTTCGGGCACTACAAGTCGAATAAGGATTGTGAATCAGATTGGGTAAGCGGAGCATTGAAGCCCAATTTCATAGCGAAAAGGTATAATAGGAGCTGAACATCAGATTTGCCTAACAGAATAGGCCACAAGTGCATGTCAAGTTCATTAGAGTCGGTACCCACATCCGATAGGTTTCTACTTTGTCTTGTTTATTTCCTCCTCCTGAGTCTGTTTGGTCATAACAAATGAGAAATGACTTCAAAATCTGCCACCAAGCTTTCCAATTGAACAAAACGGGATCTGGTGAACACATCAAAACATCAAGTCAGGAGAGAACATCAGGCACACTGAGTTGGCAACAATCAACGTGCTTTGGGATCCTTGTGAAATACGAAGGCTGGGTATATGTCTATTCATGAACGATACAACAAATGAAGGGTTAAGACGAACAGATCAAAGGTATTTGCTGTGATAAGCTTGATAAAAGGGCGTTAAACCAGTGACAAGCAAGACCTTCCAAGTAGGAGTCAAAGCTATCATGGAAAATGGGGAGCCGTAGACCTCAAGGACCGGATCAGGGGTTTAATTCAAGAAAGAACAACATACATCTTGATTGGGTAGCAATTGAAATGATTTGGGATTTCTGTGAAATACAAGGGTTTGGTACGTATCAATTCATGAACAATGCAACAAGATGGAAGGGGCTTGGTGAACGGGTCAAAGACATTTTCTGTGGTAAGATTGACAAAGGGTGGTGGACCAGTGACAAGCAAGATATTCCAAGAAGAAATCAAAGGTTATAGACCTCAAGGCCAAGGCCGGTGGTTTAAATCAGGAAAGAGCAACATGCACACTAAAGTTGGTAACAATCAACATGCTTTAGGGATCATGTGAAACACAAAGGTTTGGTAAATGTCGGTACGAGCGGTGCAACAGACAGAGGGTATTGGGTTTGGACGAGAAGAGGTATTTTCTGGGTTAAGGTTTACAAAGGAAGTGGTTAGTCCAAGGACAAGCAGGGTCTTCGAATGAAATCAGTTATCATGATAAGTGAGGGAGCAACATACCTCAAGGCTGAGGCCAGTGGTTAGGTCAAGAAAGAACAGCATATACAAAGAGTGGGGGCAATAGACGTGCTGTGGGATTCATATGAGACATAAGGGTTTGGGAGATGCCAGTTCATGCAATGCAACAAATAGAGGATACCGGGCCGCCCTCAAAGTTCAAGGCCACAAACTAACCACCACATTTAAATTTATAAGTTCTCTTTGTTTGAAACAGGAACAAAACAGTGCAAGAAAGTTGGTTCAACAATAAGGGAAAAATAAGAGAAAGGAAAAAAAAAAGGAAGAAGAGAAGAGCCAACAAAAGGGAAATGTCTCAAATCTTTGACCTTGCCTGTCTTGCTAGTAAGCATAAAATGCTGCCATTGCTTTTCACATTTTTTTCCTCCTAGGATAAAAGTCCTAGTCTGATGGATTTTCCTCCAAATCTACATCTCAGTCAGATGAATCTTTCTCCTAAGATAGATAACCTATTCTGATGAATTTTCTCCAAGGATCAAAATCCTAGTCTGATGAATCTTTCTCCTAAGATAGAAAACCTAGTCTGATGAACTTTCTCCTAGGATCAAAATCTTAGTCTGATGAATTGTTCTCCTAAGATAGAAGACCTAGTCCGATGAACTTTCTCCTAGGATCAAAATCTTAGGCTGATGAATTGTTCTCCTAAGATAGAAGACCTAGTCCGATGAACTTTCTCCTAGTATCAAAATCTTAGTTTGATGAATTGTTCTCCTAAGATAGAAGACCTAGTCTGATGAACTTTCTCCTAGGATCTAAATCTTAGTCTGTTGAATCTTTCTCCTAAGATAGAAAACCTAGTCTGATGAACTTTCTCCTAGGATCAAAATCTTAGTCTGATGAATTGTTCTCCTTAGATAGAAAAACTAATCTGATGAACTTTCTCATAGGATCTAAATCTTAGTTTGATGAGTCTTTCTCCAAAGATAGAAAACCTAGTCTGATGAACTTTCTCCTAGGATAAAAATCTTAGTCGGATGAAGCTTTCTCCTAAGATAACTAAAGGCCTAGTCTGATGAATTTTCTCCTAGGATCTAAATCTTAGTCTGATGAATCTTTCTCCTAAGATAGAAAGACTAGTATGATGAACTTTATCCTAGGATAAAAATCTTAGTCTGATGAATCTTTCTACTAAGATAACAAGATAACAAAAGTGCTTGTCTGATGAATTTTCTCCTAGAATCTAAATCTTAGTCTGATGAATCTTTCTCTTCAGATAGAAGAACTAGTATGATGAATTTGCTAGTCAAATGTCCTTGGTGTTACTCACAGGATCATACATTCCAGTCAAGTCTTTAGTTTTACTCTCATCATTGCATCAATAGCTTAGGTGATTTACATTTTGCTAACAACTCACAAATCTTCCTAGTGCAAACCGGGGTAGAAAATTTTCTTTGTTTGTCTATTTTGTTGAAGTCAGTAGCCCACCTGGAGAACAAGGGAACTACAATTCAATGTTTTAGCTTTTAATTTTTAATATTTGATAACATGATGTGCCCAGCCACCAAACTGGGGCAAAAAATTTTCTTTGTTTGTCTATTTTGTTGAAGTCAGTAGCCCACCTGGAGAACAAGGGAACTACAATTCAATGTTTTAGCTTTTAATTTTTAATATTTGATAACATGATGTGCCCAGCCACCAAACTGGGGCAAAAAATTTTCTTTGTTTGTCTATTTTGTTGACGTCAGGAGCCCACCTGGAGAATAAGCGAATACTTTTCAAGTTCAGCAATAAAGAGCCCACCTGGAGAACAAGGGAATACATTTCCAGTTTCAGCAATCAGGCACCCACCTAGAGAACAAGGGAAGTACAATTCAAATTTTAGCTTTTAATTTTTAATATTTGATAACATTGTGCCCATCCACCAAACTGGGGCAAAAGATTTTCATTGTTTGTCTATTTTGTTGCAGTCAGGAGCCCACCTGGAGAACAAGGGAATACTTTTACGATTTCAGCAATTAGGAGCCTACCTGGAGAACAAGGGAATACATTTCAAGTGTCAGCTATCAGAAGCCCGCCTGGAGAATAGAGGCATGTATTTCAAATTTCAGTAGTCAAGCATCACTCGGAGGAATAGTGAAACATCTCATATCACAACTCAAGGCAACAACGTAAGAATTCCATCGGAAGGACACAAGTTCAAGGCAACAAGAACCACAAGATCAAGATATAGATAGGACTTTTTTAATTCATAGATCATATCTTAGGCTAGCTTCTTTTTGTTTCAACACGGTGTAATAAGGGGGTCAGCAAGCAGTAGCGGCAGCAACAACAGTGAAACCACAGCTCCTGGTAGTTCCAGCGACCAGACCTTCCAGAACTATACTGACCTGATTCCTTTATAGCCAAGGATATGTAGGCAACCTTTGAAGCAGGGTTCGGTCAGACGGTTTTTCAAAATGCTTCTCATGGAGTGCCGAGCAGGCAAAAATCCTTCATGGTGCTCATTTATCTTTGCCCAACCCTTCGTGTCTTCAAGCAAAGAGGGGTAGCTGTGAGCACGTGATTTTTGCCACGCTTAAATTACTCCTATAAAACTCCTTAGAATTAGGATTTTTCTTTTATTATTTGAATTTTAGGAATTAATTGCATGATTTTGTGCCTTGTTTGCATTTTTGTGTGCATTTTAATTGATATAACTCCAAAAATACAAAATAGTACACATTTTAATATTACAAAATAAGGAAAATAACAAAAATGATGCTTTGCATTTCTACTTTCAATTTTTTAGAATTTGTCTTAAGTTTTCTTTTAAATTAGGAATTAGTTAATGTTGGAATAATTCTAGAGTCAATTTGGGCCTTTTATTTTTTATTTTACATTTAATAAAATAAGAAAATAAGAAAAAAAAGTAAAAGAAAAGAAAACAAATAAAAGAATTAAAAGGGAAAACATAGTCTTAGGAAATACTCAATTTGGGCCAATGCTAAGGCTAGCCCAAACAAGTCCTTTCCCAGATCCAGACTGAACCCAGCCCAAATTATACCCATACCCGATCCAAACACCCCATCCCTCAAACCATCAAAATGACGTAGTGTGGGGGTGCTACTACGTCGTTTCATGGCCAAACCAATCTAAGCCATGCATTCTTTTAATCCAACGGCCCCAATTGATCTTGATTGTACAATAAAGGTATCCAAAAATGCTTGAAACCCTAGAGACAGTGTATCTCTTCATCGTACCCGCACCTCTTCGCCGGCTCCACCCTAACGCCGCCGCCGAAAATCGCCTCACGGCGGTGGCTGGCATCCAATGGCCCTCACATTTACACCACATATTCCTCATAACCTCCTCTTTCCATTGCCCTACATACCATCATTCGAAAGTTAGCCCAGCCCCTTGAATATTAAAATATGTAGACGCTGCCTCCGCCGCCCACGGCAACGCCACCACCAAACTACCTCAAACTTACACCCTACAACCTCCTTGACTCCCTCACTCTGAAACCCAAGCCAAAACCTTCCAATTCTAAGTAAAACTTCATAAATTTCGGATCTAGGGTTGCTGTCAAAATTATTGGAGTTTCCAGTGTTGGCCAATGTGTGTGCATGGTTTTCAAATTGTATTATGTGTTTGTTCTTGGTAATAACAAATACATAATATTATTTGAAGACCACATATGAATTCAGTTAAATTGAAAACTCAAATCAGTGAGTTTTCTTCTCCCTTCTTCTTTGTTTAATTTTGTCTTTTTTTATGACTGCTTTTGTCTTCATAATTTTTGACTTCTAGTTTAATTTTTGTCTAGGATGATTCTGCCTACATAGTTTCTGATTTTAATTGGTTCTGTGATTCATATCTGATTTCATGAATAAGTTCTGACCTGAAATACACTTTAGTCAATGATTAGTTCTTAGAAGTTCAACCTGATTTCTGTTCTGTTCTTCGCATTGATTGGAATTTGCTTAATTTAATTTTTGTTTGAATCTTAACTTTCATTGATTGGATAATTGGAAATTGCTTCTACCTTTTTAAATTGTGACTTTAGTTTGAATTAAGCCTTAGAGTTTGAATGTTAATTAATTTAAGTAGGATTAGTTAGTTCACTTGTTAAGTAATGCTAATTAGTAGTTAGTCTAATATGGGTTCATTGGGTTAAAATTGGAACCAAGGGGTTGGGTTAGCTAATTAGGGCTAGTTACATTCAAGGGTAATATGGACTTTAGATAAAAGGAATCTGATAGCAACTAAATTAGAACTTCCTAGAAGCTTCTAGATGCGGGTTCTAAGGTAAAATTTAGGAATTAAGGGTACTAACTTAAGCCACAAGTCAGGACTTTAGGACTATTTAAGCAAAACTGAAAGTAAAAAAGAGGGGGAAAATAGGTAAGGACATCTAGAAGCTTCCCCCCCCTGAAGTTTGACTATAAAAGGCAGCTTACTTGCCTTGTTTAACAAGTTTTCAACCTCTAGAATTCCCCCAAAAATTCCCTAAGTCTCCAAAAAAAAAACTTAAATCTGAATTTCAGATCAGAAAACCAGATCTGGAATTCGAAAATCTCTTCTTCATCTGAAAACCTCCAAAAAAATACTGAAAAACTACTAAAAAACCAAAAATTCTGTTAGGAAATAGATAGTTCAAATACAAAGCATTAGGTCCTAGAAATCAAAAAATCTTGAAAAACAACAAAATATGGTATAGAAATCATTTTCAGATCTGTTTGCTTGTTCGATCGCACTGGTTCATCAAGTTTGATCTTCAAATTCAACTAGTTGTTAGTTGATAAAGTTGTTTTGGAATTTAATCCATTGCACTTAATTTGTCTTGAGTTTTAAACTTGGAATCTGTTGAGATCAGCTGAATTTGCACCTGCTGTTGCGTTTCTACTTAACTGACCTCTACTTCATCACACCTTGTTCTAATTTCCAGGTACACACTTAATCTCCCATGGCCAAGAGCTAAGGCAATTTGTAATTGAAGCTTGAGTTGAAATGAAAGGCTGATTTAAGTGCTAGCTTTGTTTAAATTCCTATTATTCACATGTGTTAGAATAATTAGCCCTCTGTAGGTTTCATTAGCTTCATGTCTTCGTGTTTCCATGTTTACATATGTTTATTGCTGCTTATATAGAATAATTCAGATTTAAGTTTTTGATTAGACATGGTTATATCATATGTAACTAAATTGGGACTGCTTTGCTATAAGTTGACTATTTGTTGGTTAGGTTATGCTCATAGTTTAAGTCAGGAATGGTAATTAGCAACAATTTTGAATTTACTAGAATGCAATTCATATTTGAACGAAAGAACTATTGATCCCATTTGGTCATATTCTATTGAGCATCGCCTGGTTCGAGTGAATGTGTTTTGGCGACATAACGTTTACCTATGGTAATTCATTCTAGTAAATTTTAGTTTTCTTAGTTGTGATAATCCTGTTGAACCCTCTGGCTTTTGGGAATCACTATGTATTGTGATGATTTTGAATTTGAAAGTAGTTGCCAAAACAGCAAAGGATAGGTGGTTATATTTTTGCCAATAAGGCGTGATCCATCTAATTAAACCAGGCTCAAGAGGCCTAAATGCAACAACCGAATTTAGTGTTGAAATAGGGCCTATAGAAATCAGCCTCCTACATAATTATAGCATTAGGCCCAGCTGGGTTATTCATAGACTAGTCACACGGCCAAATCATGAGCCCATGGATCCCAATTCAGGAATTCAACTTTAATATACCTGGATCAATCTTTTAATCCCCAATCTGCTAAAAGAATCGAAACATCCTTTGGTGAATTTTCAATAATTTGGGCTTTCGAGTTAGGTGGCAGGTTCAAATTAAAAGGCTTTCCCCTTTTATTTGAATCCGGACTTGAACTCAAGGCCTGAATTTTGTAATATTAATTAATTAGGGCCCGTTAGAGACAAAATAAATAAAAAATGACCAGATACTTTTAGGTCGGCCTTTAAGTAATAAAAAGGAGACGAGCCTCGCCAAACTAAATGCATAAATTACGGGGCCCTCCCTAAATACTTATATTAAAATACTTAGAATTTGGAGTGTGCCGTTTAGCAAATTTCACGCCTTCCCGCAAAGATAATAACTGGTTAGTCGCTTTAGGCACATTTTAATAAATCTACCTTCCTAAATAAGGGTGTGCATTTCATGCAACCCAAATACAAATCCTAAAATGTTGAATAGGAATGTGTCGAGAATCCGGGTGCATTTCATGTGACGTGATCCGAAAATACATTTTGAAACGACGTTCACTTTCTTAAAAAATTTAATTAAAAGCGGTAAATGATTTTTAAAATTGCACTATAGGATGACATGTATAAAAATCCGATTTTAGCCAAATATAGCAGTTGAGCAACCATGCTAGAACCATGGAACTTGGGAGTGCCTAACCCCTTCTCCCGGGTTAACAGAATTCCTTTCTCGGATTTTTGGTTCGCGACTGTAATATAGAGTCAAACCCTTTCCTCGATTCGGGATTCAAACCGGTGACTTGGGACACTATATATCTTCCAAGTGGCGACTCTGAATCTTTAATAACACGAATCCCATTTCGACTGTCCTTTAATTGGAAAAACTCCTTTTATTATATCCTTCACGGGGTGTAGTAGCGAAAAAGGAGGTGTGGCATACCCAGGGTTTTTAACACGATGAACCAGGTAGAAGAAAACATAAGCAAATCATTTAACCATAGCAAAATCGTAAAAGAATACTAAAAATCATAGAAGAGATCTTTTAAAAGAGGTTGAGAAAACCCTAATCATTGAAAACGAAGAGTCACTTTTAAAGAAAATCGAAGAACCTTATAGAAAACTACAAGGAGTTCATAACATGCACAGATCTAAGATAGATCTGAAAGAAAAATCGGAAAGCTCTTAAATCTAGGGTTTCAAAGAACACAAAAAAGTGAGAAAGACTTTGAAAAGTTACCGATCTAGCCGAAAAAGCCATGGATCTTATTCAAAAAGCTATGGTTGGCCGGAAAGAGACCATGGAAAGAAGTCGAGCCAAGACTAGATTAGATCTCATTGAGATCTGTCCATAAAATCATGAAAACAAACAACCATGGGAGTCCAAATAGAATCGAAGGGGATTAAGGTGGATTTGGGCGGCGGCGGCTAAGGTTTACTTTAGGTTTCAGAGAGACTTTGAGAGGGAGGGATTCAAGGGTGGCAGGTTGGTAGAAATGATTTAGGTTTAGGGGTCGTTCAAGTTTATTTTAGGTAACGGTAATAGGGACCGTTGATCTGGGAGAACAATCGTTGAGATTAGATAGGGTAGGTGGTTCAGTTTAAGAAATTGGGTTTGGACTTGGTCCGGTGCGTATAATTGGGTTGGGAGTTGGGTTTGATTTGGGTTAGATTAGAAAGCCAATATGGACTAAAACTTAAATAGCCACTTTTTCTCTTTTTAATTTATAAAAATAGTAAATGCTTTTCTGAAAATTAATAAAAAGGCCAAAATGATTTATAATACATAAATAACAATTTAAAAATATAATATCTAATTTTATGAATATAAGACACAATTAAACCTTAAAATGGTTAATATTGTAATTATGTGAAATTTAGCTTTAAAACTACTAAATGAAATTGTAAAAATATGTAAAACTTATTATAGCCATATTTTAGAATAAATATGAAAATCCAATAGACGAATTACCAAAAATAATAATTTTTAAATAATTATTGAGATTTTATGGATAAAAAAGGAAAAATAAATCAATTTAAACCTTTAAAAAATTATGAAAAAATAAAAAACCATTTAGACATGCTTATATATGCATATATATGCTATTTTAATGGTTATTTTGTATATTAAAAATATATACAAAAAAATTAGGTATCAACAGCTGCCCCTCTTTACCCGAGAAGGATGAAAGAGTTTTCGAGTTAAGAAACGATGGCCAATTTTGACCGAGCGAAACGATTTTGGAAGATTCAGGCTGCACCCCGGCTTTCGATCTTCCTACATATCCCCGGTATTACAAAAATTAGGCTGTATGTATTTCGGGATTCACTGGCGGAATATACCGATGAGGTGATTTCAAGAACGGAAGCAACATCTAGGGCCGGATGAGCGGACGATTTACGGGAATAGTTAGGTTTGATATGGCGGCGGGCACTGGAGTGGAACTGCTCCCTCTAAGATGGCTGTTGCTCGCCGGTCTACCTGCAAATAAGCAATACAAGCATATATTGTGCGTAAATATTAATATGATACAAATTCTCGTTCGACCATGAAAGTTATCTTTGGATGGTTAAGAATGGCGTCTTCAGACCATGATGTCCTGGTCTATAAAGCATATAATAAAAGATTTACAAGCCATAAAATGATGTTTTCGGGCTATGAGGATGGTGCCTCCGAACCATGACGCCTTTGAATAATGATATGCAAAAGATTAAAAGAAATCCTCAAGTCATGACATTGTGTTCTCGTGCTATGAATATGGTGTCTCTGAATGATGATGCCTTTGGATGAGTGGGCAATATTTCAGCCCATGAAGGATGTAGTAGAATGTAGCGATCTTTCAGCCATGCAGGTGTAGTATGTGGCGAACTTTCAGCCGTGTAAGTGATATGGCGATCTTCCAGCCGTGCAATGTGGCGGTCATTTAGCCATGCAAATGTAATATGTGCCGACTTTCAGCTTTGCACATGTAGTATATGGCGATCTTTCAGCCGTCCAAATGTAATATGTGGTGATCTTTCAGCCGTGCAAATGTAGTATGTGGCGATCTTTTAGCAATGAAAATGTAATATGTGGCAATCTTTCAGCCGTGCAAATGTAGTATGTGGCGATCTTTCAGCCGTGCAGGTGTAGTATGTGGCTGTAACGACCCGGCCAGTTGTTTTTTGGAATTTACGCCCCGATCCCCCATTAACTACTTTCCCTAAGTTCATTTCTGCTATTTTGGTTTGCCGGGACGTTCAGTATTAGGATTCGGAGTGTCTTGGGACACTTAGTCCCTAAATGAGAGCTTAAGAGTTGAAAAATGGTCCGTATTCGAAACAGAGTGAAGATGAGCTCGGAATGGAAATTCGATGGTTCCGTTAGCTCCGTTAGGTGATTTCGGGGTTGGGAGCATGTTCGGAATATAATTTGGAGGTCCGTGGTTCATTTAGGCTTGAAATGCCGAAGTTTGAGATTTTGAGGTTTCCGGTCCAATAGTGAATTTTTGATCCGAGGGTCAAATTGGAATTTCGGAAGTTGCTGTAGCTCCGTCATGTCATTTGGGATGTGTGTGCAAAATTTCAGGTCATTCAGACGAGGTTTGGTTAGGTTTTTGATCGAAAGCGTATTTTGGTAGAATTTTAAGTTCTTAGGCTTGAATCCTTGATTTAATCGGGCTTCCGGTGTTGTTTGAGGTGTTTTGAGGATTGGTAAAAGTTAGAATTAGGTATTAGGTGGTATTGGTGCTTTTGGTTGGAGTCCCGGGGGTCCCGGGATAATTTCGGATGCTCAACGGGCAAAGTTTGGAGTTAGAAGGTAAAGTTGCAGCAAGGTTCTGGTATTTTTGCTTCTACGGTCTTGGAGCCGCAGAAGCGGAGCCACACAAGCGGTCATCTCACTGCAGACGCAGAGCCGCTTAAGCGGCCATTTCACCGCATAAGCGGATTTGCGCCATTTCAGGAGAATTCCTTCCCGCATAAGCGGAACCGCAAATGCAGTTATTAGTCCGCAAAAGCGTACCCCGCCCCCTTAAGTTGAACCACAAAAGTGGTTAGTCTCACCGCAAAAGAGAGACCGCAGAAGCGGTCCCTAGGCCGCAAAAGCGGAAATCACAGGTCTGAAAAAAAAAAGGGATAATCCCAAGGTTTATTTCAAAGTTAGAAAAATCAATTGAGAGCTCGGGAGGAGGTGATTTTGAGTGGATTTTGAAGAGAAGATCATTGGGTAATGTTTCTTTTATCCCATCTAGTTATATTCCATCATTTCCTAGCTAAATCAACCATTAGAATTCAAATTCAAGGTCTAAAATTGAGAAAACTGGGTGAAACTTCTTAGGCTTAATTTTATGATTTTGAGTGGGCATTTGACCTCCGATTTGGGAGATTTTTATATGGTTAGACTCGTGAGAGTACGAGGGTTCTAAAAATGTAAGAATTATTCGATTCCGAGATGTTGGCTGGAGGGTCGTTTTGGTCATTTTACCTATTTTTATGCCCTAGCTTTAATTTCAATAGTGGAATCAGTTGTTTGCAATATTATTTATGATTTGTAATTGAATTGAATAGATTTGGGCCATTTGGAGTCGGATACTCATGGCAAGGGCATCGTTCCCTAGTTGATTTCGCAACGGTTCGAGGTAAGTTGCTTGCCTAACATTGTGTGGGGGACTTCATCCCTTAGGATGTGATAATTGGTAACTGAATGCCTTGTATGTGAGGTGACGAGCACGTACTAGAGCTAATTGTTGAAACTCGGATTTTTACTTAAATACTTGATTTGGATTTTCTTTCATATTTGCTTTACTTTACTTGCTATTATAGCCTGTGCTAGCGTAGAAGAGCATGTTTAATTGATCCAAGTTGCCTATTTGTTTAAATTGTCTTAACTATGATTACGTGGAGCATGTTAGGCCAGTATTATTTGTCGCCTTATATTGTTGCACTTCAATTTTCTGAATATTTCTCTGATGTTGGTTGCGCATTTACATTGGGACTACGGATGCGGGATTCCGGGAGATCCCCCTTGTTTGTTTACTTTGGGACTACGGGTTTGATTCCCGGGAGATTCCCCTGCATTTTTACTTTGGGACTACGGGACGGTATCCCGGGAGATCCCCCTGCACTTTTATTTTGGGACTACGGGACGGTATCCCGGGAGATCCCACTGCACTTTTATTTTGGGACTACGGGAAGGTATACCGGGAGATCCCCTGCACACTGATAATTGAACTACGGGACGGTATCCCAGGAGATCCATTGGACAGTTGAGAAATGGGCTACAGGACAGTATCCTGGGAGACCCTCGTCGGTATTCTTGTAATTTAGCTGTATTTACTCTGTGTTTCTGTTTTGTCTTGTAGTATTATATTTCATTGAACTGTCTTACCACACTGCTGTGTTCATTAGTTTTCATCAGACTTCAACACTGTCAAAATTTTTCTATTTTATTGTCTCTGTCTTGGTAGGGCCCTGACCTTTCCTCGTCACTGCCCAACCGAGGTTAGGCTTGGCACTTACTGAGTACCGCTATGGTGTACTCACGCCTCTTCTGCGCATGTTTTTCATGTGCAGATCCAGGTACCTCTACGCAGGCGCACTAGTAGTAGCTGCAGGAGCATTTTTGGAGACTTGAGATATATCTGCCGCGTCCGCAGACCGAAGAGTCTCCCTCTCACTCTACCTTCTAGTTAGCTAGATGATATTCCATTTTTCCTTGATATAAACATTTCCGGCTGATTAGAGCAGTATTATGTTTCATTCTTAGTCTGTGTTGCCCGTGGGTTTCCGTGTCTTTGGGGATAGTTTCATATCTTTAAAGTGTTAAAGTGTATGTGCCAGGCGGCAACTATATACATTATTCATGTTATTTAGTTATGATTAAAAGTTCTGCAAATGTTGTTACTTCCGCAATGTGTTAGGCTTACCTGGTCGTGAAGACTAGGCGCCGTCATGACGTGTTCATAATTGGTGAACTAGGGTCGTGAAAAGTTGGTATCAAAGTTGGTTAGAGTCTCGCTGATCGGTACGGAGACGTCCGTATTTATCTACGAGAAGTTATGTAACTTTTTAGGAAAAATATTCATTTCTTTTGAATTCCTTATCGTGCGATATTTTGACATGAATTCTAAACTTCTGTCTTCTATACTCTCACTGATGGTGAGGACACGTGCTACACGAGAGGACCAGGCACCCGCTCCCCCTGCTGCCGCCGTCAGAGGCCACGGCCGGGGTAGAGGTCGAGGACGCGCCCGAGGTGCAGCCACAGCACCCGCGCACGCTGCCGCTAAGGTACCAACAGCAGATCCAGTTGGAGCACAGGCACCCGGTACACCTACTACAGCTACTACTACTCCAGCGCTCCAGGAGACCCTGGCTCAGTTCATGAGCATGTACACTACTTTGGCTCAGGCGGGGTTACTTCCCCTCGCTGAAGCCACATCTCAGGCGGGGGAAGGGGCCCAGACTCCCGCAGCCCGCACTCCTGAGCAGAGAGTGCTGATGGAGCAGGTTCCAGAGGTTATTCCCGTACCGCATGTAGCACCAGTATAACCCGGGGATGGGTAAGCTATCTTAGAGGACGAGCAGCGCAGGCTAGAGAGGTTCAAGAAATATGATCCCCCAGTGTTCAGTGGCCTAGCTTCAAATTACGCCTTGGGATTCTTGGAGGAGTGTCATCGCATTCTTTGTACTATGGGCATGGTGGAGTCTAGTGGGGTTTCTTTCACCTCCTTTCATCTTTGGGGAGCCACCTATTATTGGTGGCGTACTTATGAGTTGGATAGTCCAGTCGAGTCTGCCTCACTGACTTGGACCCAGTTCTCCAACATGTTTTTGAGGGAGTTTGTTCCCCATAGCCTCAAGGATTCATGGAGTGCGGAGTTTGAGCGTTTGTGCTAGGGTGCTATGACAGTCTCAGAGTATTCCATCTGTTATACCAGGTTGGCCAGACATGCACCGGCTTTGGTCGCCACAGTTTGGGAGAGAGTGCGGAGGTTTATCGAGGGTCTTATTCTGCCCATCCGGTCTAGCATTGCCCGAGCGTTAGAGATGGATATTCCCTACCAGCAGGTAGTGAGTATTGCTAGATGAATTGAGGGTATGCTCGCCAGGGAGCAAGGGGAAAGGGAGGCCAATAGGTCTCGAGAATCGGGTCATTACTCTGGTGCCCGTACTTCATCAGCCGGACGTTATGGTAGGGGTTATTCTGGTTGCCCTATTCATTCAGCCTTGCCAGCAGCCGGTAGTACTCCAGCTCCACCAGCATCTCAGGAGCCTTATTATGCGCCCCCAGTTTCGAGCGCGCCTCCTGCGCGGGGTACCTCCAGAGGTCAGTCAAGCGAACCTAGATCCAGTCATTCACAACCACCACACCCTCCCAGAGCTTGGTTCGAGTGTGGCGATACACGTCACTTGGTTAGGGACTGCCCCAGACTTGGTAGGGGTTCATCTACGCAGACTGCTCAGCCACAGCGTGCCTCTCAGAGTTCTCAGGCTATGGTTCCAGCACCCACTACTACCCCACCTGCCAAGCCAGCCAGGGGTGGAGTTCGGGGAGATAGAGGTCTCCCTCGTGAGAGGGGTCAGGCCAGATATTATTGCATTCCTGCTCGCATCGAGGCGGTTGCCTCCGATTCTATCATTACAGGCATTATTCTGGTTTGTCACATAGAGGCATCGGTTCTATTCGATCACGGCTCTACTTATTCATATAGGTCCTCTTATTTTGCTTCGTCTTTGGGTGTGCCTCGGGATTCTTTGAGTGCCCCCATTTATGTTTCTTCTCCTGTAGGAGATTCTCTTGTTGTAGATCGTGTGTACCGATCGTGTTTGGTTACTATTCGTGGTTTTGAGACCAGGCCTGATCTATTATTACTCGGTATGGTTGACTTTGATATTATTCTCGGCATGGACTGGTTGTCGCCCCATCATTCTATTGTTGATTGTCACGCCAAGACCGTGACGCTGGCTATGCTAGGTGTAACACGTGTTGAGTGGAGTGGTACCTTAGATCATACTCCCAGCAGGGTTATTTCTTTCCTTAAAGCTTAATGTATGGTTGAGAAGTGGTGTACTGCTTATTTAGCTTATGTGAGAGATGTCAGTGTTGACACCCCTTCTGTTGATTCAGTCCCAGTGGTACGGGATTTCCCCGATGTGTTTCCAGCTGATCTTTCGGGCATGCCACCCGATAGAGATATCGATTTTGGCATTGATCTGTTGCCGGGCACTCAGCCCATTTCCATTCCCCCATATCGCATGGCTCCTCCTGAGTTGAAGGATCAGTTGCAAGAATTGTTGCGTAAGGGTTTCATTCGACCCAGTGTTTCACCAAGGGGAGCCCCTATTTTGTTTGTAAAGAAGAAGGACGGTTCTATGCGTATGTGTATTGATTATCGCAAGTTGAACAAAGTTACAGTGAAGAACCGATATCCTTTACCTCGTATTGATGATCTGTTTGATCAGCTTCAGGGCGCACAGGTGTTTTGCAAGATTGATTTTCACTCAGGTTACCATCTTTTGAAGATTCGGGAGCCAGATATCCCAAAGACTGCTTTCAGGACTCGGTATGGTCATTACGAGTTCTTTGTTATGTCTTTTGGGCTGACTAATGCCTCGGCAGCTTTTATGCATTTGATGCACAGTGTATTCAGGCCATATCTTGATTCATTCGTGATTGTTTTTATTGATGATATTCTGGTATATTCTCGGAGTCAGGAAGATCTTGAGCAGTACCTGAGGGTAGTGCTTCAGACTCTGAGGGAGAAGATATTGTAGGCAAAGTTCTCCAAATGTGAGTTCTGGATGAGTTCTGTGGCATTCCTAGGCCACGTGGTGTCGAGTGAGGGCATTCGAGTGGATCCGAGGAAGGTGGAGGCCGTGCAGAGTTGGCCCAGGCCCTCCTTATCTATTGATATTCGCAGTTTACTTGGCTTGGCGGGTTATTACCGTCGCTTCGTGGAGGGGTTCTCATCGATCGCGACCCCTATGACTAGATTGGCCCAGAACGGTTCCCTATTTCGGTGGATAGAGGAGTGTGAGGATAGCTTCCAGAAGCTCAATACAGTTTTGACTTCAGCCCCAATCTTGATGTTGCCTACCGGTTCGGGGTCCTATACAGTTTATTGTGATGCCTCACGGGTTGGACTTGGAGCGGTATTGATGTAGGACGGTAGGGTGATTGCCTACGCGTCCCGATAATTGAAGGTGCATGAAAAGAACTACCCTGTCCATAATCTTAAGTTAGCTGCCATTATTCACGCCTTGAAGATCTGGCATCATTATTTGTATGGGGTGCCTTGTGAGATTTGCACTGACCATCAGAGTTTGCAACACTTGCTTAAGCAGAAGGACCTGAATACGCATCAGAGAAAATGGTCAGAGTTGTTAAAGGATTATGATATTACTATTCTTTATCACCCGGGGAAGGCCAATGTGGTTGCCGATGCCTTGAGTTGCCGAGCGGAGAGTTTGGGGAGTTTGGCATATCTACCAGCCTTAGAGAGACCTATGGCAATGGATGTTCAGGCTTTAGCCAGGCAGTTCGTGAGATTGGACCTTTCAGAGCCCAGTTGGGTTCTAGCCTATGTGGTTTCTCGGTCTTCCTTATTTGATCGCATCAGGGAGCGGCAGTCTGATAATCATCATTTGCTTGTCCTTTAGGATAGAGTTTAGCATGGTGATCCCAGAGATGTTACCATCGGGGATGATGGAGTGTTGAGGATGCAGGGCCGCATTTGTGTGCCCAATGTAGATGATCTTCGAGAGTTGATTCTAGCTGAGGCTCATAGATCGCGGTATTCCATCCATCCGGGTGCCGTGAAGATGTATCATGACTTGAGGCAGCACTACTGGTGGAGGCTGATGAAGAAGGATATAGTTGACTACGTGTCTAGATGCCTCAACTGCCAGCAGGTGAAGTATGAACACCAGCGTCCGGGTGGGTTGCTACAGCAGATTGAGATCCCAGAATGGAAGTGAGAGCGTATCACCATGGACTTCGTATCTAGACTCCCACGGACCGTGAGGAAGTTTGATTCTATTTGTGTCATTGTGGATCGGCTGACCAAGTCTGTTCATTTCATACCTATGTGCACTACTTATTCATCGGAGCGGTTAACAGAGATTTATATTAGGGAGATCGTCCGGTTGCATGGTATTCCAGTTTCTATCATCTCAGACAGAGGCACTCAGTTTACATCGCGGTTTTGGAGAGCCGTGCAGTAGGAGTTAGGCACTAGAGTGGAGTTGAGAACGACATTCCACCCCCAGATGGACGGACAGTTCTAGCACACTATTCGGATTTTGGAGGATATGCTCCGTGCGTGTGTGATTGAGTTTGGAGGGTCATGGGACCATTTCCTGCCACTGGCGGAGTTTTCTTATAACAACAACTATCAGTCCAGCATTCAGATGGCGCCATATGAGGCCTTATATGGTAGGAGATGTAGAACTCCAGAGGGTTGGTTTTAGCCGGGTGAGGCGAGGTTATTGGACATAGAGATGGTTCAGGATGCGATGGAGAAGGCTAAAGTGATTCAGGACAGACTCCGTGTAGCCCAGTCCAAGCGGAACCGCAAATACGGTTATTAGTCTGCAAAAGCGGACCCCCCCCCTTAAGTTGAACGAAAAAGCGGTTAGTCTCACTGCAAAAGCGAGACAGCAGAAGCGGTCCCTGGGCCGCAAAAGCGGAAATCACAGGTCTGAAAAAAAGGGATAATCCGAGGGTTTATTTCAAAGTTAGAAAAATAAATTGAGAGCTCGGGAGAAGGTGATTTTGAGTGGATTTTGAAGAGAAGATCATTGGGTAACGTTGGTTTGATCCCTTCTAGTTATATTCCATCATTTCCTAGCTAAATCAACCATTAGAATTCAAATTCAAGGTCTAAAATTGAGAAAAATGGGTGAAACTTCTTAGGCTTAATTTTATGATTTTGAGTGGGCATTTGACCTCCGATTTGGGAGATTTTTATATGGTTAGACTCGTGAGAGTACGAGGGTTCTGAAAATATGAAAATTATTCGATTCTGAGACGTTGGTTGGAGGGGCATTTTGGTCATTTTACCTATTTTTTGCGCCCTAGCTTTAATTTTAATAGTGGAATCAGTTTTTTTACAATATTATTTACGATTTGTAATTGAATTGAATAGATTTGGGCCATTTGGAGTTCGATACTCGTGGCAAGGGCATCGTTTCCTAGTTGATTTCGCACCGGTTCGAGGTAAGTGGCTTGCCTAACATTGTGTGGGGGACTTCATCCCTTAGGATGTGATAATTGGTAATTGAATGCCTTGTACGTGAGGTGACGAGCATGTACTTGAGCTAATTGTTGAAACTCGAATTTTTACTTAAATACTTGATTTGGATTTTCTTTCATATTTGCTTTACTTTACTTGCTATTATAGCCTGTGCTAGCGTAGAAGAGCATGTTTAAATGATCCAAGTTGCCTATTTGTTTAAATTGTCTTAACTGTGATTACGTGGAGTATGTTAGGCCAGTATTATTTGTTGCCTTGTATTGTTGCACTTCCATTTTCTGAATATTTCTCTGATGTTGGTTGCGCATTTACATTGGGACTACAGATGCGGGATTCCGGGAGCTCCCCCTTGTTTGTTTACTTTGGGGCTATGGGTTTGATTACCGGGATATCCCCCTGCATTTTTACTTTGGGACTACGGGACGGTATCCCGGGAGATTGCCCTGCACTTTTCATTTGGGACTACGGGACGGTATCCCGGGAGATCCCCCTGCACTTTTATTTTGGGACTACGGGACGGTATTGAGATCCCCTGCACACTGATAATTGGAATACGGGATGGTATCTCGGGAGATCCTTTGATATTGATATGAGAATTAGACTACGGGACGGTATCCCAGGAGATCCATTGGACAGTTGAGAAATGGGCTACAGGACGGTATCCTGGGAGACCCTCGTCGGTATTCTTGTCATTTAGCTGTATTTACTCTGTGTTTCTATTTTGTCTTGTAGTATTATATTTCATTGAACTGTATTACCACATTGCTGTGTTCATTAGTTTTCATCAGACTTCAACACTGTTAATATTTTGCTATTTTATTATTTCTATCTCAGTAGGGCCCTGACCTTTCCTCGTCACTGCCCAACCGAGGTTAGGCTTGGCACTTACTGAGTACCGCTGTGGTATACTCACGCCTTTTCTGCGCATGTTTTTCATGTGCAGATCCAGGTACCTCTACGCAGGCACACTACTAGTAGCTGCAGGAGCATTTTTGGAGACTTGAGGTATATCTGCCGCGTCCGCAGACTGAAGAGTATCTCTCTCACTCTACCTTCTAGTTAGATAGATGATATTCCGTTTTTCCTTGATATAGACATTTCCGGCTAATTAGAGCAGTATTATGTTTCATTCTTAGTCTGTGTTGCCCGTGGGTTTCCGGGTCTTTAGGGATAGTTTCGTATCTTTAAAGTGTTAAAGTGTATGTGCCAGGAGGCAACTGTATACATTATTCATGTTACTTAGTTCTGATTATAAATTCCGCAAATGTTGTTACTTCCGCAATGTGTTAGGCTTACCTGGTCGTGAAGACTAGATGTCGTCATGACGTGTTCACAATTGGTAAACTAGGGTCGTGACAGTGGTGATCTTTTAGCCGTGCAATGTGGCAATCTTTCTGCCGTGCAAATGTAGTATTTGGCAATCTTTCAGTCTGGTAAATGTAGTATGTGGCGATCTTTCAGCCATGCAAATGTAATATGTGGCGATCTTTCAGCCGTGCAAATGTAGTATGTGGCGATATTCCAGCCGTGCGAATATAATATATGGCGATCTTCTAGCGTGCAAATGTAATATGTGGTGATCTTTCAGCCGTGCAAATGCACATGGAGACAACGTTTAGTCTCGGAAGGCAGAATGGTAGCCTTATGCAGATTCGAAAGCAGAATAGTAGCCTTATGCAATGCAGATGCAGATGGAGACAATATTTAGTTTCGCAAGGTAGAATGGTATCCTTATGCAGATTGGAAGGCAGAATAGTAGCCTTATGCAATGCAGATGCAAATGGAGACAATGCTTAACCCTAGAAGGCATAATAGTAGCCTTATGCAAATTGGAAGGAAGAATGGTAGCCTTATGCAATGCAGATGCAGATGGAGACAACGTTTTACCCCGAAAGGCAGAATAGTAGCCTTATGCAAATTAGAAGGCAAAATGGTAGCCTTATGTAATGCAGATGCTGTTAGAGGTAGAGGTTAACCTCAGAAGGTAGAATAGTAGCCTTATGCAATAAATAAAATAACAAATGATAGTGGAGTTTTCTTATCCGAGAGCAGATTGCAGCGTTGTGATTACTAGGAGCCTCGTGACATACGGGACATCACTAGTGTGCGGATAGCAAATGTTGGCAAGTGTATTGGTTCGGAGAGTTGTATCCTTGAACAATGTTTGTTCTTTGGGCATACAATATGTTTAACAATTTTGCGATCCTAGTTCCTGCATCCAAAGAAATATCGTGAGTTTTGTAAAGGGGAAGGTTAGTTCATATCCCTGCTGGCTTTGCTTGGCTAGTTCTATTTTGATATGGTGATACCATCTGTATCATTGGGGTAGCATTTCTAAACAATGCAGTTTGAATAAGAAACATGCGCGATTTTTGTAAAAGTATGATATAAATGTATAATGAAAATAGATTTTAGATGAACCAACGACTGTGATGTGGTTCGAGACATTGCAACCTCTCTTGCTACGAAATTTTGAGGGTCTTCCTCAAAATTATGCCCTAGTTTGATGGGTTGATACTTCTGACTGTTGCTCGTGCGGCGATCGACTGAAATTACTTCAAAATTTTGAGCGTCCTCGTCAAAATTCTAACCAGTTTTCAATTCGGGAGGGGGGGGGGGGTGAAATTTTTATTAAATTGTGACCGAACCCATATGCCTGCCTACATATCCCCTCTTAAATGGCAATCAGGCCAGGCATAATTCAATTTACATGTTATAAGGGAAGCATAAAGATTACATATAGTAACACTTGACTTCATCCGAATTAATCGGCTTTGGACAAACTTCTCCGTCCATTTCTGCGAGTATGAGGGCTCCTCTAGTCAAAACCCTATGAATCATATATGGGCCTTGCCAGTTGGGAGAGAACGTACATTTTGCTTCATCTTGATACAGAAAAATCTTCTTTAACACCAGCTGCCCCGATGTAAACTGTCTTGGCTTGACTCTTTTGTTGAAGGCTCTAGACATCCTGTTCGGATATAGTTGACTATGGAAAATTGTGTTCATTCTCTTTCCATTTATAAGGGCTAGTTTCTCATAACGACTTTTTACCCACTCCGTGTCGTCGAGCTCAGCTTCCTGTATGATCTTTAGGGAAGGAATTTCTACTTCAGCGGGGATGAAGACCTCTGTACTATAAACCAGCATATAGGGGTTGCCCCGGTTGATGTGCGAACTATGGTGCGATACCCCAATAGAGCAAATGATAACTTCTCATGCCATTGTTTATGTTTCTCTATCATTTTCCTCAATATCTTCTTGATATTCTTGTTGGCGGCTTTTACAACTCTATTTATTTGAGGCCTGTAGGCTGTAGAATTCTTATGTCTAATCTTGAATTTTTCACATATAGCTTTTATCAAGTCGTTGTTAAGATTGGAGCCATTATCAGTAATGATTGACTCTGGAATATCGAATCAACAAATTATGCGATCGCGGACAAAGTCTGCCACGACTTTTTAGTTACTGCCCTATAAGATGCTGCTTTGACGCACTTGGTAAAATAGTCGTTGGCTACCAAGATAAACCTATGTCCGTTGGAAGTGGCAGGCTTGATTGGTCCAATAACATCCACCCCCCAGGCGACGAACGGCCACGGCGAGCGTGTTGTGTTGAGCTCGCACGGAGGTACCTTTTGTCATGTATGCATGTATCTGACAGTGGTGGCATCTCCAGACATACTGGATGTAGTCTGTTTCCATATTTATCCAAAAGTAACCAGCTCGGAGTATCTTCTTTTCTAAGACAAAATTGTTCATATGTGGATCACAGGTCCCAGCATGAACTTTTTCTAGCAGCCTGGATGCTTCCTTTGCATCGACACATCTCAGTAATCGTAAATCGGGAGTCGTCCTATGCAGGATTCCTCCGCTGTGGAAGAAGTTGTTGGACTATCTTAAAAGTGTGCGTTTCTAAGTATGATTGGCGAGCTCCATGTACCCTCATTTTGCCAAGTATTCATTGATATCATGAAACCAAGGCTTTCCGTCTGCTTCTTCTTCAACATGGGCACAGTAAGCTGGCTGATTATGAATTTTACTAGAATGGGATTAATGAAATTCTTGTCTGGATGTTTTATCATAGATGATAGGGTAGCCAATGCATCAGCAAACTCATTCAAGATTCTGGGAACATTCTGGAATTCTGTCTTTATGAACCTTTTCCTCAAATCATGTACATGATGCTGATACGGGAATATATTGGAGTTATTGTTTACCCATTCTTCTCGTATCTAATGTATAAGTAAATCTGAATCTCCAATCACTAGCAGCTCTTTCATGTTCATGTCAATGGATATTTTGAGTCCTAAGATGCAAGATTCATACTCGGGCATATTGTTGGTGCAGGGAAATCTGAGTTTGGCGGACACTGGAAAATGCTGACCGATTTCTGATATCAAGACTGCTCCTATGCCAACTCCTTTGAAGTTTGCTGCTCTATATCGAAGAACATTCTCCAACCTTCATAGGATTCCGCAATGTCTTCTCCTATGAATGATACCTCTTCATCAAGGAAATATATTTTCAGGGTTCATATCCTCCGTCCACAGGGTTTTCAACAAGGTGGTCTGCTAGTGCCTGTCCCTTGACCACTTTCTGAGCCACGTAAATAATGTCGAATTCACTCAACATGATTTGCCATTTGTCTAGCTTTCCATTGGGCATAGGCTTCTGAAATATGTACTTCAAAGGATCCATTCTTGATATGAGATATGTAGTATAGGGGCAGAAGTATTATCTCAGCTTCTGAGCCACCCAAGTCAAAGCATAATAGGTGCTTTCCAATAGAGAATATCGGGCCTCGTATGGGGAGAACTTCTTGCTGAGATAGTAAATGACTTGTTCCTTTCTCCTTGTTTCATCATGTTTCCTTAGAACGCAGCCGAAAGCTCCATCTAACATTGCAAGGTAGAGTAATAAAGGTCTACCTAGCACGAGCGGAACTAAGACTGGTGGTGTTGACAGGTACTCCTTGATTCTGTCGAAGGCCTTTTGGCAGTCATCGGTCCATTTGGTAGTGGCGTCCTTCTTTAACATCTTAAAGATTGGTTCACGGATAACTGTATACTGCGCTATGAATCGACTGATGTAGTTCAGCCTTCCCAGGAAACTCATCACATCTTTCTTGTTCTTTGGCGGTGGTAGTTCTTGAATGGCTTTGACATTTGATGGATCCAGTTCTATTCCTCGGCGGCTCATAATAAACACAAGTAACTTCCCCGCAGGAACCCCAAATTCACATTTTGCGAGGTTTAGTTTCAGGTTGTACCTCCACAATCTATTGAAAAACTTCCTCAGATCTTTTTTGTGGTCAGTGGCGTTCTTCGATTTGATGATAAAATCGTCCACATATACCTCTATCTCCTTGTGTGTCATATCATGGAAAATGGTAGTCATGGCCCTCATGTAGTTGGCCCCTACATTCCTCAGGATGAATGGCATCATCTTGTAACAGTACACTCCCTACAGCGTAATGAAAGCCATTTTCACAACATCTTCCTCATCCATCCAGTTCTGATGATAACTAGTGAAGTAATCTGCGAATGATTGCAACTCATGCTTGGTGCAATTTCAATCAGGATGTGTATATTTGGTAAAGGGATGTCATCTTTCGGACTGGCCTGGTTGAAATCTCGGTAGTCGACACAGACTCTGACCTTCCCATCCTTTTTGGTACAGGCACAATGTTGGCTAACCATGCTGGGTACTCAACCACCCTCAGAACCTTAGCTTTGATATTCTTGGTGGCTTCTTCCTTGATTTTCAGACTCATATCAGGTTTGAAATTTCTGAGCTTTTGCTTTATCGGTGGATATATTGGATCAGTTGGCAGCTTGTGAGCCATAATAGACGTACTCAGACCGGTCATGTCATCGTACGACCATGCGAATATGTCCTCATACTCTTTTAGAAACTTTGTGTATTCTTTCTTCTCTGATGGTGATAAGTGAATGCTGATTCGTGTTTCCTTAACATTTTTTGCATCTCCAGGTTAACAATTTCGGTTTCGTCCAGGTTGGACATAGGTATATTCTTAAAGTCCTCAAATTCTTTGACAGTCTCGTCAGGTATGTCATCTTCTTCTGAATCAATATCTGTTTGTTGCATTGTCTTGTTGCATATCACAGTCATTGGTTCATTAAGATAAGCAATATTAATGTTGTATTGGTAAAGTAAGGAGGAAAACTATAGCAATAAATATTAATTTATAAGTAAAATCAAAGATTCTTTGATAAATGGCATAATTGTTTCGAACATTGAAGATATTATTGCGGAAATTGAAAAATATGAAAAGAAAATCATTTAGTAATAAAACAGTGAATAATACTTGTTTTGGCCTTGCTACCCCGAGGCTCTTAGGCTCTGGTTGTCCCGATGGTCCAATTCTTGAGTTGTGCCCCTCTGCTCATAGCCTATATGGAAGGGACTTCTTTGCCATCTTCCTCGAGAATAACACAACAGTCCATATCACTGTCTTCTAGAAACAAGTTTTTCACTGTTGCAAGTTCTTCTTCTTCATTCGACCCATGCCGTTCAGCTGTGTTTTCTTTTATGATGTTATTCAAATCTTCCATCTTTCCATTTTCTTGCTATTTAATCAAACTAAGAGGAGGAGTGGGTGGAGGGACCCTAGATCTCGCGGAGTAAGATGACGATGCTAGAGTGCACGAACTAACCTTTGGGGAGGGGAGTAATAAAAGCAAAAACAAAAACAAATGGTAACCAAGTTAGTGGTAACCAATATTTAAACACATCGTGCAGAAATGTAAACCATGTCGTATTTGGGAACCTCTTTGTGCCCGAGGTAGGCCTAACGACAAATTGATTTGGAGAACTTAGAATGCTAAATAACTCATTTTATTGATAAAAATAGACGAATCCTAAAACGACACTAAATAAGCAGGAAAATAAAGTTACTAATGGCCGTTGGCCTTATTACATTCATAAAGAGAAAAAAATAAACTCCTATCAACTTGATCCAAGAAGGACCTCCCCAGGTTGAATATTCTCATTGATCAAATCCTCTAGTTCATGTAGGTTCATCAGTAAAAATGCCTTCGCCAGGTGTTCTCCTTCTTTTCCCTCAACGTTCTGGCAGTCGTACCTTTCTTCCTTACTTTTCCTTCCAATTCCAGCAGATTGTATTTTTGATATTCTAACTTTCCGCTAGCTTTGGTGGCCTTCTCTTTCCACTCATTGTTTTGGCCATTTGATGGAAGAATCCTCCACCAGTCTAGCAAGAGTAGGGGCATGCTAATCGTACTAAAAATGGGAACCTCACGCCTCATTTTCTGCAAAACAAAAAGGTTAGACCCTACCCCAACCAGACTCGACTATTTAGCATCAACAATTAGCATGAAGCATTTAGTTCTCAAAATAAATTCACAAAACATGATGATGTCCATTTGGGTTTTAGGGAAACCCAGTGGACTTTGGACAAGGCGATCTTAAATGATCATTATATAGACAACATAACTGACTCAACTAGGTTTGACCATAATACATGCATAATTAAAACATAGTAAGGTTTCTATGGGGTTTTAGCCTGGTACACTTGAGCGGACAACTCAAGGGGGAAGGCACGGAACTGTCGACTGCACTGCTAATCGACTAGTTTTACCCCAAATATGCCTTTTCATATTTAGGGGGTCATGATATCGGAAGAGCGCAACCGCTCATTAAAAGTGTTGCTATAGCATTTGTTTGGCACGAGTGGAGTATGATGTTGAGCATGATTATGCAATAATTAAAAACATGTTGACATATATTTGCATGCTAAGAAAGTGATAAATACAGCAATTTCATAATTTAAAGCAATAAAAGGAAATAAACAAGGGAGATATGTCACTTTTGCTTTTAAAGAAGAAAACAAATGCTTAAAGGAATTAAACATGTAATTGCACATAAGGGAGGGGTAAAAATTCACAAGAACAATCTGAAAATTATAAAAGCCTAAAAAATTCCCCAACAGAGTTGCCACACTGTCGCGCCCCTTTTTTCTCGTGAAATCGGGTTTATGACATGTGGTTGGGACAACTCTTTCCTTTTGGGAAAGGGGTTTTTCAATTTTGAAGAATCTCCACCTAACGATTTTAAGGTGTGTTAGGGCACCTATGGGGTTCAACTACAACTATGTTTGGTAACCAGAGATAGGGTAAGGGCTTGAAATTATCCCAAGGGGAAGGTGTTAGGTACCCCTTAGGATCAACTAGTGTGGTTCCCGGCAAGATAGATTTTGCGCATTTGATCAATTATCAAATAAACAAGTAAGGATCAAGTAATAGGAGGTTTAAATGACAAGTGTTTGAAAACAATTATTAAAAGATGAAATCTTGAAAAGCGTTGTAATCTAAAGCATGCTTGTGAATATAAAAGGGAGTGTCCTAGGTTTGTTTGTAATATGGATCACATAAATGCAATACCCGGTATGGAACTCCTCATAATAAGGAATACACGTGGTATTAGTGCACTGTTCATCATATCCATATCTACCCTTCCCACCCCGTGAAGGTATTAAAGCAAGGATTGGTCTCGACCTCTATTGTATGATATGACCCATCTCATTCCTATCAGTCCTAGAGGAATTTAGGACTACTATTCCTGTAAGAGGGAGGTTTTAGGCTGAATCTTAGGTTTAAAGGTAAAAAGGCTAAGGCAACATATGAAAACTCGTAGGACTGCATTTAAAAGGGAGACATGCAAGCAATTAGAAGGCTCATGTATACCTCTAAAAATAATGGATATAAATAGCATGACTTAAACACAATTAAGGTCTGAATTTTATAATCCTAAGCAGGGTGTTTGAGTCAGAACCAGATTCATTATATAACTCAGAAAATAAGTCGGAATCAGGCATGTCTGCTGGTTGTAGCAGTTAATAATTAAGCATAGACAGTTTCGATTTTATTTAAGTAATTTCCTAAAGCTTGCCTTGGCGTACACAGTATTCAGTAGTTATTCAAGATTACTAAGACAGTTGGAGATTATTATTATTACCTAAACATGCTATTCTAGGTGTCCAACACACAGAATTGTTGTTAGTTAATTGTAAGGACTGAATAAAATCATTTTATTCCTTTAATGCATTCATAATTAGCCTAAGTGTGCTTAAGTGAATTCATATGAAACCCTAAAGACATGATATCTAATGTGAAGAGATGCAGAAGAATGTATTTGCAGAATCCTAAACAGGATTTCTATATGCAAAAATATTACAACGTTTAGAACATGATTGCTAGAATATGCAAAGACAATGTGCTTGTTAGTGTTGTTTTAGCCCAAGATAGGATCTCTAAGTGTGCATGGCAGTAGGAACATGATTGCAGAAACACTGGTTATTAACACATTTAACGCCAACCATAGGAAGCTTGATCTTGACTTCCTCTCTGAGTTATACAATGAACAATTTCAATGCCAATATTATTTAAAGCCTTTCTCAAATCTGGGTGTGTCAGAGTTCCCTAAGGACCTCAAGAGGTGCCGGGCAGTTCTCACACCAGATTTGCATAACCAAACAGAATGAGTGCAATGTGGAAGGGCTAACTCGTTTGTGTCCAAGTTCAGAAGGAGCTCAAGGGTCCTAAGGCAAGGCTAACACAAAAGGGGTAGAACCTAGATTCTAAGAGTAGGTGAGAGTTCTTGACATAGTTTGAAAAAAAAAAGAGTTAGTTTAAAAAAAATTGGGTTGAAAGTAATGAGTAACATAGGTGATTTGAAAGCAGTTGTAGTAGTAAATAAAAATCAAAATACCAAGATGGGATCACACACAGAATCAATAATCATACAAGGGGCTCAAGTGATTTGGCACACATAGAAAATTGACTGTAAACACATAGCCCCATCAAGGGTCTTTAAGACTAGTTAGATATGCACAACAATAGCTGATATTGGCATGATCACAGGCTAGTCAGAAAACATAAGCACATGGATGGGATAAGGGCTTGGGATGACAAGTACATAGTAAGTGGCTAACATAGTATGCCTTGAAATACACAAAGAGGACTACATTAATCTAGAGGGGAAAGGTAATATTACGGGATGCTGGTAATGCATCTTAACAGAAACACAAGAAGAAGTAGACTAAAAATGAAAGAAGCTAAAATAAATAAGGAAGCATATTATTGTTGGGCTTAAAAGTTAAACTAGGACATAGTAGTCAAAGAAGAAAAGTACAGAAAAGAAAAGTATGCAAGATTCCATAGTCTAGCCTTGGATTTCAACCGGCTAGACAAAGTAGTAGCAGAAGTAGTAGTAGAGAAAGAGAGAGAGTTTTGAATGTCTAAGTGTGTGTTCTGAACTCAGTTGTTCATGTCTTGTTAATGAAAGCATTAGGGTATTTATATCTTTAAAAACGAGTAGAGAAATAAGTTAACAAGTAAAAGTCTAACATAAATATGGAAATAATCACAATCAGAATCAATTAATGCAAGTACTTCCCTTTAATCAAGGAATTACTGCTTAACGGATCCTAACAGGCATAATTTAAAAAAGAGAACCAATTTGAGAAAGATTTACTTCTGACCATGTAGGGGATAGTAAAAGTACAGAGGAAATAATTGAGTCTAAGTACAGAAAATATACTTAATTTGGGAAAAGATTCAGTAGGGTGAAATATAACAGAGAATAAAGGATGGAATCAATCACTTAAACAAGCGAGCAAAATTAGGGTTTATAAGAAAACCTTGCAATTAAACTGTCACTTAAGGAAATCAAGATCAATCAAGAAGTGGTCATGATTCTACACTTCAACATATAAATAGAAAGGAATGAACGGGCATATTAGACATGCATGGTCAAACATATTGACAAAAAGGATCAAACTGGATGAACATAGACATACAAGCGTGACATGAATAGGCTAAGGACTATTCAAAGCATGGTAATCAACAAGGTCAAGTAGTCAGGGATCATACGTATAACCAAAGTGAAGAAATCAATCTAACAGGTAAAGAATGTCAGAAACAACTGAAGAACCCTTTAAACTCACAGTAATGAGTGAGGAAAACCTTTTAAGCAATTAGGGTTTTAACAATAGTCAAAAAAAGGTAAGAACTATGAATCAATCAACAAAGAAAAAGATCCAAATACAAAGAACTCAATCGAAACAATCATTCATACAAACAAACAAAGACAACTTTAGAACCCGGATAAAACCCAAAAATACCTAGGTTTTTAACACGACAAAACAAATTAGAAGAAAACATAAGCAAATCATTTAACCATAGCAAAATCGTAAAACAATACTAAAAATTGGGGAAGAGATCTTTTAAAACAGGTTGATAAAACCCTAATCGTTGAAAACGAAGAGTCATATTGTAGGAAAATCGAAGAACCTTTGAGAAAACACCAAAGAGTTCATAACATGCACAGATCTAAGACAGATCTGAAAGAAAAATAGGAATGCTCTTAAAGCTAGTGTTTCAGATAACCCAGAAAAGTGAGAAAGACTTTGAAAAGTTACCGATCTAGCTGGAAAAGCCATGGATCTGCCTCGAACAACCATGGATGGCCGGAAAGAGACCATGAAAAGAAGTCGAGCCAAGACTGGACTAGATCTCTTTGAGATCTGTCTATGAAATCATGAAAACAATCAACCAGGGGACATAAGAGACTGATACACCCCTCAAACAGCCATGGGAGTCTATGGATTAGGTTAGAATAGAAGGGGGTTAAGGTAGTTTTGGGTGGCGGCGGCTAGGGTTTGCTGTAAGTTTTAGAGAGAGTTTGAGAGGGAGGGATTCAAGGGTGGTAGGTGTTAGACCTCCGCCAATTGAGATCGACTTGACAACAAGAGTGTTTTCATGAGGCAGCAAAAGTGTTGCAAAGATTGGTGCGCGAGCAGCACCAAAGTCAAAATGGAAAATGGGCAAGCGATGGCTAAGGTTTGAACGGATGCGAGGCAGCTTCGCAAGGGATTGAAAATGTATTTCGGGCTAAGGGTAACACTTGATTATGGCAAAGGCATCAAGGCATGAGGCAGTGATGCCAAGACAAGGCAAAAACGGATAGGCAAAGGCAAGCAAATGTGCAACGGGAAGGCAGTGCCGGGCAGATTTGGCATGGCGTTGAGTTCCGGCAAATTGGCCAAGTTCGTGGGCAATGGTAAGGCAAATTAAGGCACAATGAAGCTGGAATACAATGGCATTGGAGCTAGTCCAAGACAAGGCACGAAATTGGGCAGCAACATTGGAATTGACCAAGTCAATGGCGGTTACTGGCACATGCTCTGCACATGTGCAGCAGCAGTTGAGTTTGTCTAAAAAGCTGGCAGGAGTTAGCTACGTTTTTGGGACATGATCCCACTATTTTATAGCATGATTTACGTGATCCTAGTAGTTGGGGGTGTCAACTACACTAAAGTAAAGTAGTGGGCTGAGTGGGCAAGTGTTGTGGCCTAAAATGGGGCAACTATTGTGTAATGGGGCTGTTTCATGTTCTATAAATGGAAAGCACCCTATCCTTTTGTGGCTTATGTGAGAAAAATGTGTGAGAGCACACTAATAGAGTTGAAAACGTGAAGAGTGCATGTTTTCTGATTTAGGAAGAGTCCTAAGTCTTGTTTTCAAGAGTGGAAACACTATGACTAAGTGTAGTCTTGTGAGGGTCAAGAGTGATCTTCATTTTTGTACACGGATGTACTTCGGAGTTTGAGTTTCTTTGTATGCTCGAGTTAAATACAAAGTTGGGAAAGAGTTCCTGTAAATTGTGTCTTTTGTTCACGATTTTATTCTGTCCCTTCACTATATTTTGTAGCCTAAAATCATTGTCTACTTACTACGTTGAAACGCTGCCTAAATATTTCAAAGTCCAAAGTTGCTGAAATTTTGGCCGAGTGTTGGAGCAGGCTGAATTCAAGTCGGTGCTTGGCTGCCGCGCGGGCTGTTTTTGTGAGATATAAAACGAGCCCGTGACAACTGGTATCAGAGCGGAGCAGGTTTGTGGTGGAGACACGACGTGCAGTGGCAGATTTCATGGTCTTGTTCGAAAACATGGCTGGTGGTAACAATGAACTGCGGGATAGGCTAGCGAAATTGGAAGCATTGGTGGGAAATGTACCGGAAGGGGAAGAACTTCAGTCTCTTGTGACAAGAATTGCATTTCTTGAGGCAGAAATGACAAGGCTTAGTTGTGAAAATGCATATTTGAAGGCTGAGACGGTGATACTACGACGTGCTGTGGGCGAGGATGCTCCTCAACGTGGTGCTGAACGTCTCAAAGTGAGAATACCTGAACCTAAGGCATTCAGAGGTACAAGGAGTGCACGTGAATTGGAGAATTTTCTTTGGGATATGGAGCAGTACTTTCATGCTATTCGTGTGCAAGACGAAGAGGAGAAAGTAACCTTGACTAGCATGTATTTGAGTGATGATGCAAAGTTATAGTGGCGTACTCGTGTGGCTGAAGATGAATGTCTTGGTAGACCAAAGATTGAGTCGTGGGAGTGGCTTAAAATGGAATTGAAGGATCATTTCCTTCCTAGTAATACATCTTGGATTGCTAGGGACAAATTGAAAAAGTTGAAACATACTGGATCAGTTTGAGCTTATGTGAAGAAGTTCACATCGTTGATGCTTAGCATCAGCAACATGTCAGAAGAAGAGAAGTTGCACAACTTCATGAGCGGGCTGCAACAGTGGGCATAACTTGAGTTGCGAAGGAAGAATATTCAAAACCTCGCAAGTGCTGTAGCTGTTGCGGATGCATTGGGCGATTTTCATATTAATGAGGAGAATTTTTCTTCAAAGTCCAATGACGGAAAGAAGGACAAGGCAAAGGAGTGGAAGAAATGTGAAATGGCAACACACATGAAGATAGAGGGAAGGGAAAGCAAGAAGCTGGAACTTCAAAGAGCAAGGAGAAGGGCAGCAAATTCAGTGGTTGTTTCCTTTGTGATGGACCACATCGAGCGAGGGACTGTCCAAACGAGGCAGTGTTAAATGCTTTGACTACCATGGAGAAGAGGGCTACTTTGGAGGCATCAAACAGTGACAAACAAGCTGTTGGTGTTAATGCTTTTGTAGCCAAAGAGATAGGAGGTCAAGGGGCATTGCTTGTCAACCCCTTGGGACTCATAAATTGAGTTGACCTCGACGAGGACGTCGAGTTTCAAAGAGTGTGGGTGGTTTGTTAGACCTCCACCAATTGAGCTTGACTTGACAACAAGAGTGTTGTCATGAGGCAACAAGAGTGTTGCAAAGATTGGTACGCGAGCAGCACCAAAGTCAAAAGGGAAAATGGGCAAGCGATGGCTAAGGCTTTGAACGGATGCCAGGCAGCTTGGCAAGGGCTTGACAATGATTTGCGGGCTAAGGGTGACACTTGATTATGGAAAAGACATCAAGGAATGAGGTAGTTATGCCAAGACAAGGCAAAAACGGATAGGCAAAGGCAAGCAAATGTGCAACGAGAAGGCAGTGCGCGGGCAGATTTGGCATGGCATTGAGTTGCGGCAAATGGGCCAAGTTCGTGGGCAATGGAAAGGCAAATTAAGGCACAATGCAGCTGGAATACAATGGAATTTGAGCTGGTCCAAGCCAAGGCATGAAATTGGGCAGCAATATTGGAATTGACCAAGTCAATGGCGGTTACCGGCACATGTTGTGCACATGGGCAGCAATTGAGTTTGTCTAAAAAGCTGGCAGGAGTTAGCTACGTTTTCGGGCCATGATCCCACTATTTTATAGCATGATTTACGTGATCCTAGTAGTTGGGGGTGTCAACTACACTAAAGTAAAGTAGTGGGCTGAGTGGGCAAGTGTTGTAGCCTAAAATGGGGCAACTATTGTGTAATGGGGCTGTTTCATGTTCTATAAATGGACAACACCCTTTCCTTTTGTGGCTTATGTGAGAAAAACGTGAAGAGTGCATGTTTTCTGATGTGAAAACGTGAAGAGTGCATGTTTTCTGATTTAGGAAGAGTCCTAAGTCTTGTTTTCAAGAGTGGAAACACTAAGGCTAAGAGTAGTCTTGTGAGCACGGATGTACTTCGGAGTTTGAGTTTCTTTGTATGCTCAAGTTAAATACAAAGTTGGGAAAGAGTTCCTGTAAATTGTGTCGTTTGTTCACGATTTTATTCTGTCCCTTCATTATATTTTATTGTATAAAATCATTGTCTACTTACTACGTTGAAACACTGCCTAAATATTTCAAAGTCCAAAGTTGCTGAAATTTTGGCCGAGTGTTGGAGCAGGCTGAAGTCAAGTCGGTGCTTGGCTGCCGCGCTGGCTGTTTTTGTAAGACATAAAACGAGCCCGTGACAGCAGGTTGGTAGAATTGATTTAGGTTTAGGGGTCGTTCGGGTTTATTTTAAGTAAAGGTAATAGGTACCGTCGATTTGGGAGATCAACGGTTGAGATTAAAGAGGGTCGGTTTATGAAATTAGGTTTGGACTTGGTCCGGTGGGTATAATTGGTTTGGGAGTTGGGTTTTATTTGGGTTAGATTAGAAAGCCAATTTGGGCTAAAATATAAATAGCCACTTTTTCCCTTTTTAATTTATAAAAATAGTAAATAGTTTTCTGAAAGTTAATTAAAATGGCCAAAATGATTTATAACACATAAATAAAAATTTTAAAAAATAAGATGTAATTTTATGTATATAAGACACAATTAAACTTTTAAATGGTTAACATTGCAATTATGTGCAATTTAGCTTTAAAAATACTAAATGAAATTCGAAAAATATGTAAAAATTATTTTAGCCATATTTTGCCATAAATATGAAAATCCAATAGATGAATTACCAAAAACAATAATTTTGAAAATAAATATTGAGATTTTATGAGAAAATAATGAAAAAATAATAAAATATTTGGACATGCTTATATATGCATATATATGCTATTTTGAAGTTATTTTGCATATTGAAGATATATAGGGAAAAATTGGGTATCAACAACAACGCCGCCATCTCCTCTTTTCTTCAATGGATTGATAGGCTTCCCCGGATCTATCCAGTTGCCTCTCGGATCCTCCTCAACCCCAGCATGTTGGCACAACTCAGTGATAATAGATGGGAACATCAATGGTGGACCATTCTGAAGCTGATACTCCCTCATTTCATTGATGAAAATCTCACCAACATTGAGCCCAATACCATCAATAATGGAGGTTATCATTTGAGCTCTTGTTATTGGTACATTCCATATATTCCTCGTAGGGGAGATGCGACTGCATATGATGGCCATCCATATCTTTGCTTTAGCACTGAATTCTTTGGACGCGATCTCTCTCTTTTCGGTTGCCCATGGACATCTGTACCTAGGCACAATTTGGAGACCAACCACTCCCCTAAGGCATAATATTTTGCATGGAATGGGGCTATGTCATGGTCTTGTAGGTGATAGATTTGGTTCACAACTTTAGCTTCGAGATTCAGTATTTTGCTACAAATCTCTATGATTGGTTCTCTTATCATGATAGCTGGAAGGTTACAATAGAATTTTATCACCCATTGCTCATTGAATGGAAGGTTGAGGGGACAACAGGTCCATCCCATGACTATAAGCCTATGATGGAACTTGGGAAGACATTCCAGGACCTTATCCAGCAATATACCACTTTCCGGGAGAAACTTCTTCGAAATCAACCCAGCATAGTACTGTTCTTGGCATTCTAATGACAAGAATCATTGTTGATCATAGTTCTCCTCAACTTCCAAAGGATTTTCATGCATGGATTCATCGGAGTTAGTGCTCTTTTTCAGCTTACGGCACCTGTAAAGAAAGTATTGGAGTGAAAACATGGCATGTCTATGAAATATTGAAAAATAAGTCAAATATGCCAAAGAAAAGATTAGACAGTCAAAACCCAGCCTTATAATTTTTTTAGGATTTTCAGTTCAGCACAACTCTGCTATCTGATGTCGCAATTGCAACTTTTATCTTCGCAATAGCGAAGGCAACATGAAACCAAAGAGTTCATAATTGCGTCTATTCTTCGAAATTGCAAAGGTTGCTAGAGTTGACATTTTTCACAATTGTGATCACCTCTTCGCAAATGCAAAGAGGCTCTCGCAATTGCGATCTCATCATCCCCAGCCACAAAACAATCCCAAGAACCAAAATTTTTCTAACAAAATCACACTTTAAGATAGCCTGATTAGTTTTTAGACATACAAAAATGCAATAAACTTCACAGACAATGCAAGTTCGAGAAATTTTAATGATTCAACCATGAATCTTACTCGGGCCTTTCATCGACCACATAGTAAGCACACAAAATCACTTCTATTTTAACAAAGTCATGGGTACTGAGACATCCCCATTTTTTAAGAAAAGAAATAAGCTCACACTCTTAACCAATCTCACCAAAAAATGAGAACACGAATTTTGTTGTTTTTCAAACATTTTTTACACAGAAAAGAAGAATCAATTTGAGCCTTAGTATGTGAGAGCACAAGGAGAGAAGAAGAAGAAGTTGGACTCTTCTTGACCTCTTTCCACACTCTCATGTTGATAGGCATAATGAGCCTCAATCAATGATTTCATTTGCTCTTCCAAAGTACGGATAATCTCATCATTCGATGTAGTGCTTGTTTTAAGTCCTCGAGCGCCAAGCTTTGCTTCTCCTCATCTTCAAGAATGGCCTTCAACATGAGCATCATTCTCTCATTTTGAACATTTGAGAGTTCTTCTTGGTTTTGATGAAGTGCCAAAGAAGGATTTTCGGCTTCAACCTCTAAGGAATGTTCTTGTCTATCATTTACATCCGAGGCATTTTGAATCTTTAAAGCTTCAAGCATTTCTCCCATTTGTACGTTTAGCCTTCCAAGCGCCAAATTATTTTAGAGACTATTTTTCAAAAGCTCATCCAAGGCATTTTGCTCTTTGTTTCCTCCTTCAAGTAGGCATTCTATTATGAGCTTAAATTCTCCATTTTGACCATGCTCAACTTATTCCACTTCCATATCCCTATAATTTCCATCACAAAAAGTAAAATCATCATAGCAGGGAATTGGGGAAGGGAAGAACAGATAAGCACAATGATCCCAATGGTCATTTTGACGACCACACTTATCATAAATACTCCACTCATAGGTTTGCGATTGTGCGTACAATCCACCCCTGGGAGAATTTAAATAATTTTTCCAAGAGTGTGGTCCTCCATAATAAGGAAAAGGGTCATCAAAGTATGAAGAACTAACATCCGATCAATTTTCATTATATGATGCATTTTTTTAAAAACTAAGAAAACAAACAAGAACACAATAAGAAGATAAGCAAAGTTGAGAAAATAATTACACAAATATTTACAAGTTTGGAACAAATCACGTCCGTTTAATTCTCAAACAACCTAATGAAGCCTAATTGTTCCTCGGCAACAACGCCAGTTTTGATGACGTCCAAATCCACTACTAAAAAGTAAATGGACATTATCACATACTTTATAATTTACCAAACTATGAGTCTGGGTCAAATCCTACAGAGAATAATATGTAGCCGATTAGGTGTGCAAGAGAATTATCACTTATTATGCTAAGCCAAACACTTAGAATGGTTTTGAGAAAGTATTAATAACTAAATGCAAAAAAGTAAACTAACCTCGAAAGCAAGTAGGATGATCAATTAGTACAAGCATGGATACATGGGGAATTACACTTAAGTAAGGATCCAATGTATTTTACGATTTTATAAATATGAGCGAGTTTATGTTAATTAGCCTTGTATAATTAATTCTATATTATCTTTTTCAAAAGACTAACAATACCCTAATTAAATTATCCCTAAAACAATTAATATATTAAGAACACCCGAATATGGCTACAAGTAGTTCAATCCTAACCCTAGGTATAATCTATAAAGTGAGGGTTAAAACATCAAGTTCTCGTTAATTAATTTTTCCCAACCCCAAATTATCTTTCTCAAAATTAATTCGAAGTAAATGGGCGAGTCCTAAGGTTAGCTAATCCATTTGAAAACATTAAAGAATAAGAATAATTAAAGAAACAATAACTCACTTCATAATAAAAAAAATTGTTCAATACATAAGCACAACAAGATATTTAATCAACACTTTAAATATGAATATTCGCATTAACAAGATTCAAGTGTTGGAAAAAAAATACTACACATTTAGATATATATAATACAAAGCAAATAAACGAAGAAATGAACATAAATGGGTAAGAAATTCTCGACCAAAAGCTTCAAATCTTCAAGACTCTAATATGTGGGAAGAACCCTAGCTCCCAAACTTGTGTTCTATTCTCAAAATAAGCCAAAGATGTCCAAAGGTTGCCAAAGATGTTTTACAAATGAGATAGGTCGCGTATTAAAGGGTTTGAGGCCAAAAAATGTGAAATTATAGAATTACCCAGAACTAAAGCGCGATCATCTCATTAGCGAAGCTAATGTTCGCATTTGCGAAATATGATTTTCTTGTTGACTATCGCATTTGCGAAGGTTGACTGTCTGGTTTGACTTCGCATTTGCGACCCTATTTTTGTAATTGTGAATACTGCTTGACTGGGTTGACTTTGCATTTTTGATTTCATAATCTCAATTGATTGCTGCTAGATTCGCATTTAACACATTTATGTCGCAACTGCGACATCTGAGGCCATTTTCTAGATTCTCTTCTTTTCAACTTCTTTTTGACTCTTTTTCACATGGTTTCTTCATGATCACTTCTAAATCACTTAAAACCTATAATGACACGGTTCAACACGGTGATTCCAATAATGTTACTATCATGGATGATGGAGTGCTGAGGATGCGGGGTAAGATTTTTGTGGCCAATGTGGATGGGCTACTTGAGTTGATTCTTGAGGAGGCCCATAGTTTGTAGTATACCATTCATCTGGGTGCGGCAAAGATTTACCTGGACTTAAGGCAACACTATTGGTAGAGAAGAATGAAGAATGATATAGTGGGGTTTGTAGCTCGGTGCCTTAACTGTCAGCACATAAAGTATGGGCATTAGAGACCGGGTGGGTTGCTTCAGAGGCTAGAGATTCTAGAGTGGAAATGGGAGCGGATCACTATGGATGTTGTAGTTGGGCTCCCACAGACTTCGAGGAAGTTGGATGTTATTTGGGTGATTGTGGAACAACTGACCAAGTCCACGCACTTCATTCCAATTGAGACTACTTATTCTTTAGAGCGCTTGGTTGAAATTTACATCCACGAGATTGTTCGCCTTTACGGTGTGCTACTGTCTATCATTTTAGATCGGGGCACACAACTTACATTGTAATTTTAGAAGGCAGTACAGTGTGAGTTGGGCACCAAGGTTGAGTTGAGTACAACATTTTAACCCTCAAAAGAAGGGACAATCCAAGCGCATTATTCAGATATTGGAGGATATGCTACGCATTTTTGTCACGAAGTTTGCCTACAACAACAGCTAACGCTCGGGCATTCAAATAGCTCTATATGACATTTTGTATGGGAGATAGTGTCGATCTGTGACGACCCAACCCGTTGACTCATGCGTTACTGCTCCATTTTTCCTCATTTTATGCTTCTTCATCTTTCATAATCAGTATGTGGTGTGTTAGAGTTGTTTGGATTAGTATTAGTGAAAAATGAGACACTTAGTCTCTTTGAGGGAAGGCTAGTTTGGAAAAGTCAACAGAAAGTTGACTTGTGAGTTAGAGGGCTCGGAATAGATTTCCGATAATTCAGTTAGCTCCGAGAGGTGATTTGTGACTTAGAACTGCGATCGGAATTGAATTTGGAGGTCCGGTGTAGAATTAGGCTTGAATTGGCGAAGTTGGAATTTTGGCGTATTCCGGTTGATAGATGAGATTTTGATTCGAGGGTCGGAATGGAATTCCGAGAGTTGCTGTAGTTTCACTAGGTGATTTTGGATGTGTGTGCAAATTTTTAGGTCATTCGGATATTGTTTGGTCGGGTTTTTGATCGAAACTGCATTTCGGAAGTTTTTGAAGAACTTAGGCTTTGATTTGGTGAAATTTGATCATTTTGATGTTAACGATAGTGATTTGATGACTCGAAAAAGTTTGAATAAGGTAATAGATCATGTCTGTGCTTTTGGTTGAGGTCCTGGAGGCCTCGGGGTGAATTCGGGTGGTTAAACGGAGAATTCGGAGTTTGT
This sequence comes from Nicotiana glauca, assembly GCA_026770625.1. Lineage (NCBI taxonomy): Eukaryota > Viridiplantae > Streptophyta > Magnoliopsida > Solanales > Solanaceae > Nicotiana > Nicotiana glauca. The sequence goes on along the minus strand of MU747233.1, from coordinate 152,151 downwards.
TGCATGTTTGAAGTTGCTGGTTCTATCATTTCCGCATCTGCGGAAAAGTGACCGCTTAGGCGGTTCCACAGATGCGGCGGGAAGGTTGAAAATGCGGTTCCTGGAGGCTTGGTAATTTCCGTAGAAGCTGAGAAAAGTCCGCAAATGTGGCGATCGCAGAAGCGTTGCTAGACCGCATAAGCGGTACCTAGGAATTTAAGTCAGACCGCAAAAACGGTCATTTGGACGCATATGCGGTGACTGCAGGTGCAATTATTTAGCCGCAGAAGCGAAAATCGCTGTTGGCAGAAGGGTTTATATCATTATATCATCCGCGAACTTATGTCATTTTTCCTCCATTGTGGAGCGATTTTGAGAGCCTTGAGGTGATTTTGAAGAGGGATTCAAGGTAGAATGATTAGAGGTAAGTTCCTTGGCCTAATTATTCAAGTTTATGGTAGAATTGACATGGAAATTGGTTGAAATTCATTAAAAAGGGGTAAAGCTAGGGCTTGAGCTTTAATATTTCAAATTGGGATTTGATAGGTCATTTGAACTCGTATTTGGGAGTTCTTGGTATGTATGGACTTTTCGCGAAATAAGGAATCCAGTAATGTGAGTTTTGTAATTTTTGAGGAGCGGGCCCGAGGCTCAGGTTTTATTAGTTTCGGGATTTTTGCTACATTTCGATTGTTTTCGATTGGGTATTGTTCCCTTGGCATATTGTAATGTATTCGCTCTGATTTTGGTTAGATTCGACGCGCGTGGAGGCCAATTTGAGGGGCAAAGGTGTCGCGAGAGAGGAATTTCACCGGTTCGAGGTGAGTAATACTTGTAAATGATATCCTGAGGGTTTGAAACCCCAGATTTGCACATCATAGTGCTGTATTGAGGTGAATTGCACGCCGGATATGAGCGTGGGGTAGAGCACCATTGGGGTACTGTGACTTGGTCCATTCCGGTTATTGATTTTTACCGCGTATTTGGCTGAAATTATTTATTATCGTCATAATTTGGGCTGATTTCCATGTTTGGGGCTTCGAGCCAACTATGCCAATCCTTTGCATTACTTGTATATTATTTGATCTCGGTCCAAGGTTTTAATAGTATTTTGCAAACTCAGCTATTTTTCTAAGATTTGAAAACTTAAACAATATGTTATTGACGTTTTGAGTTGAGGACCATCATGTTAATATTTTCAAGTGGTTTATGTGCATTTTTGGACTGTGCATGTATTGGGCTGCGTGCCGCAACAGTGTTATAGTAATTTCTGAATATATGGATGGCTCGGGCTGCATGCCGCAGCGATGATATATTGATATTGAGGCCGAGAGCCTGTTTGAAGCCAAGACATGGTGATATTGCGCTTGGACTGTAGAAGCCCCTACGGAGTCTGTACATACCCCCAGTGAGCGTCGTCGACGTTAAATGGATCGGACTGCATGCCGCAGTGGGTACCGGAGTGTACCGTCATATGCATTGCATTGCATTCATGCTTTTGTGCATTTTTCGTTGTTGTGTTATTCTTGAGATATTTATTTGTTGTTCTGATATTGTCTGATCACTTTTAAAGTGGATAAATTTGAGACAGTAGTAAGAGTGACACTGTATGATGTAAACGGGTCAGGTAACAATGGCTGACCAGGAACAAGAATATTGCCTGTAGGGCGAGTTTATGAACTCAATTATGCATACTTGTTGGTGCCAGAAGGGTTGACTTTTGTGCTGACTTGCACTACCTGTTCCGCATTTAATTGCTTAATTGTTAGGGAAAGATATTCTCAAAAAGATGTTTTGAACTGAGTCAAGATATTTTCTAAAGGATTTTCACGTTTTCCCTATTTTCTCAATGGTTACACTGTACCATATAGCATGTTAATTTGCTTTACGTGGTTTATTGCTGCTCAGTTATTATTTACCCTTATTACTCAGTGAGTTGGAGTACTCACTTTACTCCTTGCACCTCATGTGTAGATGCAGGTACTTGACCACCTGGTAGCGGGTTTTAAGCTGATTGAAGATTTGTTATCATAGCGGAGCCAGGTGACCGCTAGCGTCCGCGGCACCAGATCGTCTCCCTTATTTTATGTTGTTCATGTTACTTTCAGACTTTGTTCCTATTTTTGGACTTGTAGTACTTTAGTGAACTCTGTAGTAGCTCATGACCGGTAACACCCTGATGTCGGGCTGTGACGGGATGTTTCCCTGTTGTTATCATTGTTTTTTCGCGCTTTTGATTATGCTAATCATGTTTTAGCTTTATAGATGTTAAATAATTCTAAAAAGAAGTATTGTTAATCTGTTGGCTTGCCTTGTCTTCACGAGAGGCGCCATCACGACCAGGTTCTGGATTTGGGTCGTGACAGTTGGTATCAGAGCCTAGGTTACTAGGTCTCACGAGTCATGAGCAAGTTTAGTAAAGTCTCGCGGATCGGTACGGTGACGTCTGTATTTATCCTCGAGAGGCTGCAGAACCTTTACGAAAATTTCACTTTTCTTGGAATTCTTATCGTGCGTACTTGATTCAGCTTGAGGTGTAACTCTTGAAATTCCTTCCACACGTCTGTATGCGCACGCGGGCGCTCAGTAGTATATGTGCCTTGATGGCTTGTGATTCCCCGATCAAGGGGCGAGATATAATCTCTATGAGTTTGATGTTGGGCCAATCTGGAGGACTGGAGGCCGGATCTTTGCTTATGGCTTGAGCACAAAGGTGCTGATTTTGTGAGCTGGTGTTATGAACTTGTATGTTCGGTATTGTCCCTATTAGCCGGGAGGGCGGTTGGATATCTATGTGATGAGTATGTTGGTACTGCGAGATGTATCTATGTGATTTTGGTAGTGACGAAGAAGTCTGCTGGATAATGGATGAACTGTTAAGTGTTCGTTTCCTATGGTGGTTTGAGGTGTAGCCCGAATATGGGCGCGCAAAGAATATTTTTGTATCTCCTAGTTGGAAAGTGAAGTTTATTGCGTGTGGCGAGATGAGTTCAGACTCCAGAAGACTAAATGGCTTTGCTATGTGTATGATGGTGGAAGGTGTGCTGAAACACTAAACCGAGGCGAAGCAGGTGGGTTATCTCATGCGGAGTGTTCTTAAGGTGTACGATTATTATTTATATATTAGAAGATTTACGTGTTGAAATTTGAAAATTCGGGTCGCTTTAGGGAGTGGACTCAGTGGATGTGGGGATGAATGCGAGGGTTGCAGAACTGGATGATCTGTGTTTTCACAAACTTGTAGATCATTGAGTTTAACCTCATCGTGGCATCATTAGGGTAAAAGTGTTATGAAATGTTAAGGGTGTCTTGATGTATGGCTTCGAGCCATGTTGGGGAGGTTGTTGTTGATTAGCTGAGTGCACATTTATGTTCTATGTTGGTTCCGTTTTGAGATATGCTGGCGGATTAGTTCCGGTTGCAAAAATTGAGCAGAGGATGGCACGAGTGAAGCAAAATTTTGACAAAGGTTATATGGTACTTTATGGATGTGTGGAAATACTAGGATGTCTTGAGCTGTGGTTGATAAAGAATGCTTAGTGTAAAGAGAAGGAAGCTGTTTGGTTGTGTCGGAATGAGATCATGTCCTACGGGGTCAGAGTGCTAATGAGGCACGGGTGGTTACGTATGTTTGATCAGGTAAGTTGCAGATGAATAAGAGTGAATGACTTACGAGAATGGTTCTAATGGGTTCAAGAGTCTGCGTACGTCAATTAAGAGTTCTAAAGTTGCATATGGGGTTAGGAACCGAGTTTTATTAGAAGATGTCAAGACTTGTGGTATTCTACGTTGATTGTGGTAATCCATGTATCCGCATCAGGAAGTAAAAGAAACAGAGTTAGATTCACAGTAAGTTCTTGAAGCAGAGCATACGGGAATGTGGTATTTCTGGGAATAATTGAGAGAGTATTCAGTGGCTTGTGGGTCTTAGACAGTGTGGTCTTATGCTTGGGTCACGTGTAGTGAGCCTGTGTTGAGGAACTGTGGTGCTATAGCAAGAGGGAATATCAAGTTGAAAACAAATCAGAAGAAATTTAAATAAATGGAATAGCTTGATAACGGGCTGGATCGACATGATAAGGGTATGCTTAATTCTTGGTATGTATTCGAGGTAATGGGTTAGCACATGTAATTTTGCAGCTATGCTCTTGGGCTTTGACGACTTGCTTAGCGTGATTTGGTTAGAAGAATTCAGTCATGGCAGTTTAGTTTGTGCAAATGAAATAGGGAAAGTTCTTGTTGATTGCTACCGTGGTTGAAGAGGTGCATTTTCTACGAATGTGAGAAAGCACTTAGGCAGCGGGTAGCCTCAGATACCAAAGGAAAATGGTACGGCTGTTTGAAAGTGATTCAATGAGAGTATATATTTCAGAGGAAGGGCAATGTGATTAAGTGATGGTACTTCGGTGGTGTTGCGGCACTTCCTTGTTAGATCGACTGGAGATATTCGGGTTTGTTTGGTGGCTCAAGGGGATTTGTGAGTATGTATCGTGGAGTTTTTGGATATATAGCTGTGGCCTGCGTTCGGACGGAAAAATTGGGATCAAGTATGATGATTTGTATGCTATGTGGAATTGGAAGCGGAAGTCCTCATATTCGAGCTATTTGTGATGGTGGATCATGTGTATCAGCACCGTTTGGCGAATATTGGGATTTGGAGGCTCGAGTGAATCTTTCGTTGTTGGTATGTTAGATTTTGGATGTGATGTTGAAGTTCAGACTGGTTGTCTCAGTGTTAGATTGATTCTAGACTATTGTGTTATGGGCTAAGCCGGAAATGCCACGGTTTGAGTGGCGAGGTGCATTGGGTTATGTTCTTGTGGAGCGGTTTATCTTTTAAAGACCCAGCGGATGGCTGGGAAGGATTGCTTTTCCTAATCGAGCCTTCATGATGGATGTCAGTGCACCGGTTGCTATTATTGAGCCAGTTCCGGCGTTAAGAGACTTTTCGAATGCGTGTTCCGGTTTGAGTTGACTCGGTTGGCTCCGAATCGTGTTGTCAAGGGTTAGGTTGACTCGACCATTGCTGAGCTTATCAGCTATTTGGAGAGATCTATGAGTTGTTTTCTGCGTTGCGAGACGTTAGGATTTACGGACTATGGGCACATATGGTGCGGTGCTATCGGGATTCATAGTGGAAGTTGAGAGGAAAACCTCAGTTGCGCTTGAGTTTGTAGCTTATAATGCTATATGAAGATATTGTATGCACTCAGTAGGCTTACGACCGATACTCGGTATTTTGTTGTAATGAGGAAATTTGGCTCGATGTGCATCTCCTTATGTGAGATATATATATGGATCGGGTGGCACGCCGCCATGAGTATGTGTGGATCGGATGGCACGCTGCCATGAGTAATCAGCCCAAGAACCTCCATAGTCAATAACACAGGCACGCAACATGTCCTCCAATATCTGAATGGTACGCTCGGACTGCCCGTCCGTCTGAGGATGAAACGTTGTGCTCAACTCTACCTATGAACCCAACTCTCGCTGAAAAGTCCTCTAGAACTGAGAAGTAAACTGAGTACCCCTATCTGATATAATGGAAACTGGGACCCCATGCAATCGCACAATCTCCCGGATGAAAATCTCTGCTAGTCGCTCCGAAGAATAGGTAGTGCATACAGGGATGAAATGTGCAGACTTGGTCAGCCGATCCACAATCACCCAAACTGAATAAAACTTCCTCACTGTCCGAGGGAGACCACTCGCGAAGTCTATAGTAATCCTCTCCCATTTCCATTCGGGAATATCCATGCGCTGAAGCACACCACCATGCCTCTGATTCTCATACTTGACCTGCTGACAGTTGAGGCACCGAGCTACATGACTCAGAATATCTTTCTTCATTCTTCTCCACCAGTAATGCTGCCTCAAATCCTGATACATCTTCGCGGCACCTGGATGAATAGAATACCGTAAGCTGTGGGCCACCTCCAATATCAACTCCCGAAGCCCATCCACATTGGGCACGCAAATCCGGCCCTGCATCCTCAACATACCATCACTATCAATAGTCATATCCCTGGCATCATCATGCTGAACTCTGTCCTTATGGACAAGAAAGTGTGGATCATCATACTGGCGCTCACGAATGCGGTCATATAAGGAGGACCGAGAAACAACACAAGCCAACACCCGGCTCGGCTCTGAAATATCTAATCTCACCATCCAGTTGGCTAACGCCTGAACATCAACAACAAAGGGCCTCTCCCCAACTGGAATATACGCCAAACTACCCATACTCACCGCCTTTTAGCTCAAAGCATCGGCCACTACATTGGCCCTCCTCGGATGATATAATATGGTAATGTCATAATCCTTGAGCAACTCAAGCGACCTCCGCTGCCTCAAATTAATATCCTTCTGTTTGAACAAATGTTGAAGACTGCGATGATTAGTATATACCTCACTGGACACTCCATATAAATAGTGCCTCCAAATCTTTAAAACATAAACTATGGCAGCCAACTCCAAATCATGAACAGGGTAGTTCTTCTCATGAGGCTTCAACTGACGAGAAGCATAAGCAATAACTCTACCCTTCTGCATCAACACACATCCAATCCCAACTCTCGAAGCATCACAATACACGGTGTAAGAACCTGAAGCTGATGGCGAGACTAACACTGGAGCTGTAGTCAAAGCCGTCTTGAGCTTCTAAAAGCTCTCCTCGCACTCATCCGACCATACGAATGGTGTACCTTCTGCGTCAACTTGGTCAAGGACGAAGCAATAGATGAAAATCCCTGAAAAAACTGGCGATAATACCCTGCACAACCGAGGAAATTCTTGATCTCCGTAGCTGAGAACGGTTTAGGCCAACTCTACATTGCCTCTATCTTCTTTGGGTCAACCTAAATACCATCGCTAGACACCACGTGCCCAGAAGAGCCACCGACCCAAGCCAGAACTCACACTTGGAGAACTTTGCATAAAGCTTCTCCTCCCTCAATCTCAGCAATACTACTCTCAAATGCTGAGCATGCTCCTCCTGGCTACGCGAGTACACCAGGAAGTCATCAATAAACACAATCACAAATGAATCTAGATATGGTCGGAACACACTGTTCATCAAATTCATGAACGCAGTTGGGGCATTAGTCAGCCCAAAAGACATAACTAGAAACTCATAATGCCCATATCTCGTCCTGAAAGCTGTCTTCATAAATTCAGAATCCCTAATCTTTAACTGGTGATAGCCANCATTGAGCCATCTTTCTTCTTGATAAACAAGACCGGTGCACCCCACGGTGACACACTCGAGCGAATGAACCCCTTATCTAGGAGTTCCTGAAGCTGCTCCTTCAATTCCTTTTACTCAGCTGGTGCCATACGATAGGGAGGAATAGAGATGGGCTGAGTGCCCGGCACCAGATCAATACCAAAATCGATGTCCCTATCTGGCGGTATGCCTGGCAGGCCTGCTGGAAACACATCTGGAAACTCTCTCACAACGGGCACAAAATCAATAATAGGAGTCTCAGCTCCAACATCTCTCACAAATGCTAAATATGATAAACATCTTTTCCCAACCATTCGCTGTGCCTTTAAGAAGGAAATCACCCTGCTGGGAACATAATCGGTCGAACCTCGCCACTCAATCCTCAGAATACCAGGAATGGCCAATGTAACTATCTTGGTATGACATTCCAGAATAGCATGGTACGAAGATAGCCAATCCATTACCAGAATCACATCAAAGTCTACCATGCCCAACAATAACAAATCAACTCGGGTCTCCAGACCCCCAACAGTAACAAGACAAGATCGATATACGTGATCTATAATAATAGTATCGCCCACCGGGGTAGATACATGCGCAGGCAAGGCAAGACAACCAAGGGTCGTACCCAGATGATGGGCAAAATATGAAGACACATAGGAGTATATAGACCCGAGATCAAATAAAACAGAAGCATCCCTGTGGCTAATTGAGATAATACCTGTGATAACAGCGTTTGATGCAACAGTGTCCCTCCTATCTGGGATAGCATAGAACCGAGCCTTACCACCACTAGATCGATCTCCACCCCTAGGGCGACCCCTTGCTGACTGACCCTCACCCATACCTGACTGGGATGGTGCTGAAGTAGATGGAGTAGAAGAGGGGGGCCGATCCCTCTGCTGAGACCGACCAGTACGAAGCCGAGGACACTGTCTCCTCATGTGACCTAACTCACCGCACTCGTAGCAACGACCCTGAGCTGGAGAAGGGGACTGAAGGGAACCCCTCGATGCAGATGAACCCTGGGCTGAAGAGGCAGGAGTAGAACTCTGAGCTGGAAGGGTACTAAGTGAGGATTGGCCCTGCTGAAATCCCTGGCGGCCACGGCCTGAAGAAGCCCCACTGTACTCTGGGCGACCTGTCTGAGGAGGCCTGAAAGAACGACCTCTGCCCTGCTGGAACTGGCCCCTAGACGGAGCACCACTGTAGCTACCTGAACCTCGAGGCCTCTTGGCCTCCCTCTCCTCACGCTCCCAACGATGATCTGTCTCCATCTAGCGAGCCATATCAACTACCTCCTCAAACTAAGCTGCTAACACTCTCTCTCTAGTCATCAAAATGCGAATCGGATAGTTGAGGCCATCCACAAACCTCCTAATCTTCTACCGATCTGTCGAGATCATACAAGTAGCATGTCTAGCCAACTGCATGAACCTCAACTCATATTGGGTCACTGTCATGTCACCCTGGATCAACAACTCAAACTGTCGGCGCAGCTCCTCTCTGCGAGACTACGGCACATACTTCTCCAAAAAGAGAGTGGAGAACTGCTGCCAAGTAAGGGGTGCTTCTCCCGCAGGCCTACGCCTCTCAAACTCCTCCCACCATGTAAATGCAGGCCCTGAGAACTGAAAGGTAGTAAAAGCCACTCCACTCGACTCTAAGATCCCTGCAGTGCGAAGCATCCGCTGACACTTGTCCAGAAATCCCTGGGCATCCTCGCCCTCAGTACCGCTGAATGTCGGAGGCTGAAGTCTACCAAACATCTCTAGTCGATGCTTCTCGTCGTCTGGCATCACTGGAACTGCATACTCTGGAGCTGGTGCGACTGGCGCAACTGGAGCAACCGGCTGAGCTGGGGCTGCCTCTGGTGTCTCTAATCCCTGCACAACCTGCTCGGGTGTGCGAGCTATGGGGGTCTGATGACCACCCCTGATCTGAGAAGTAGATGCGGCAGTAGAGGATGAAACTGCCTGAGCCAGACCAGTGGAGGCAGATAAGATCTGAGCTAAAGCCTCCTGAAGGCCAGGAATCACGATGGGCACTGCCGGTGCCTGAACGTGTGCTGCTGGAGCATCTACAGCTGGAGGCTGGTCCTGAATCGGGGCAACTGGTGGGTCAACTGGTGTTGCCCCTATTGCTCTGCCTCGACCATGACCACGACCATGTCCGCATCCATGGCCTCTAGCAGGTGGCAATAGTGGTCGTCTGCCACGTCCGGTAGCATGTGTTCTCGCCATCTACGAGAGAATAGAATATAGAAGTTTAGTTCTTGAAACAACAAAGCCGCACTACAAGATTTCAAGAATATGAAGTGTTTCCTAAAGGTTCTGCAGCCTCTCGAGGATAAATATAGACGTCTCTATACCGATCCGCAAGACTCTACTAACCGGCTCATGACTAATGAGGCCTAGTAACCTAGGCTCTGATACCAACTTGTCACAACCCCGATCCCGATCGTGATGGTGCCCAACACAACTACTAGGCAAGCTCGACCATTTACACTCTCAACCCGAGAATGAAGCTCAAAACGAGTCATTTGAATATCATTATAAAAATTAAGGCTAATAATTTTAATTTATAGGTAGATACACGCCGAATATCCAGATAAGACTGAATACACTCCTAAAGACCTGGGGGTCTTGAGTCTAGAGCCTCTAATAATACCGTGTAATAAGACTCCAATAATACATAGTTTGAAAAGCTGCGGAAAGATAATAAAAAGGGATAGGGGAGGAAGCAGGTCTGGCGGACGTCAGGCAGCTACCTCGACAACTCCGAATAAACTCTGAAATCAGCAAAAGCTCAGCTAAACTCCCGGGGTACCTGAATCTGCACACATGGTGCAGGGATTAAAATGAGTACTTCCAACTCAGTGGTAATAGACATGTATAATGACTGACAGTAAGAAATCCCAAAATATAACAATGTAAAGCTATAATCAATACTCCTACACATTTAACGACGTAATAACAACAATTAATGACAGATAACACAGGCAGGTATAGATGTATGAATGCAATGCAATGCACATGACCACTGTGGCGCACAACCTGATCCATTTGGGTACCCGCGCTCACTGTGGGGGTTCAGACTCCGGAGGGACTCCTACAGCCCAAATGCAATATCATCGTAACATTCGCTGCGGTGTACAACCCGATCCACAATCAGTCCAATTATATGCATGCAAGCCACACGGGCATAGTCAAACTTACCAATTTCAGTTCCAATTATCAGAAATTATAAATTAAGTGGTTAAAAGCTTAGAATTTACTAGCCATTTCGAGACAGTGTTTAACTCAAGACTGATATCATGAAAACATGCTAAACATCATGGAAACAGTGATAAGAATCCCTACGGGATCTAATTAATCGACATACAGCCCAAATATAACCATAACCATCCAAGTAGGAGGTTTGTCAACAAATTTCTAGCCAATAACACAGTACGAACATCATTCGGTAGGACTAAGCCATAGTCCCCAATCACAATCGACCCTGCACTCACCGTAGAGTACGTGTCTCGCCTCAATATAGCATCACAGTGTGATATACAGGGATTTCAAACCCTCAGGTCATCATCTACATCTATTCACCTCAAGCCAGCCACAAGACTAGTCCGCTATGCCTTTTCCTCTCGAATCCACCTCCTCATGCATCGAATCTGGTCAAAACCACAACGAATACATTACAATAGGCTAATGGAACATAACCCAATTGAAAGAACTCGAAAAACACCCAAAAACACGAAGTTGGCAAAACCTGAGCCCCGGTCTCACTTCTCGAAAAATTACAAAATTCACATCATCGGAATCCTCGTATCTCCACGAGTCCGTACATATAAAATACACAAGAATCAGAGTTCATTTGACCCCTCAAATCATCAATTAAAACATTCTTAGGTTTCAAGCCCTAACCTCCATTTTTACCCTTTAATTCCTTGAAATTACGTGATTAATTCATGTTTTTACACCATAATAACTTAATCCGAGTCCAAATATTCATAACTGATGAAATCCCTTCGAATCCTCTTCAAAATCGCCCGAAAACCCGCTCGTTCGAAGTGCAAAATATTTTTCTTCTTTTCCAAGTTCGTGAACACTGATCACTATAACACAAGTCCGATTTCCACTTCTGCCGTCCCCTGACCGCACCTGCAGTCACACCTATGTGTCTAATTGACCGCTTATGTGGTCTGACTTAAAACCATCTGGACCTCTTCTGCGATTCCAAGCACCGCTTATGCGGTTTCCCCTCGACCGCTTCTGCGGTCTAAAATCCGCTTATGCGGCCCCTCTTACGCGCTCCACCTTCCGCTTATGCGAAAATCCCCTGGGCCGCCATGATCTCTTCTGCGACTTCCCCCTCTGCATATTCGGAATAGCTTAAGCGGCTTCTTTCCCGCAGATGCAGAAATACCTGAAGGCTGAGACATCAGACCTGCAACAATGCCTAAAACCTCCGTTTAACCATCCGAAATCACCCCGAGGCCCCCGGGATCTCAACCAAAAGAACCAACACACCCTATAACCTTATTCAAACTTGTTTAAATCCTCAAAACACATCAAACAATGCTAAAACCATTAAAATACATCAGATTCAAGCCTAGTTTTCATCAAAACTTCCGAAATGCGCACTTAATAAAAAACCTGACCAAACGACGTTCGAATGACCTGAAAATTTGCAGACATATCCAAAATCACCTAACGAAGCTATTGCAACTCTCGGAATTCCATTCCAACCCTCAGATCAAAATCTCACCTATCAACCGGAATTCGCCAAAATTCAAACTTCGCCATTTTAAGCCTAAATCTACATCGGACCTCCAAATTCGATTCCGATCGCACTCCTAAGTCACAAATCATCCCCCGAAGCTTCCCGAACCACCGGAATTCACATCCGAGCTCTCTAACTACATAGTCAACTTTCGGTTGACTTTTCTAAAACAAGCTTTCTTCTAAGAGGCTAAGTGCCTCATTTCCAACTAAAACCAACTCAATTCAACCCGATCAACTCAAATATCGATATTGAAACATAAAGAAACATAATATGGGGGAAACGGGGCGGTAACTCACATAATGACGGGCCGGGTCGTCACAAAGACCAAGTAGGTGGTGCTGTATCGACAGGTCTACCTTCCTCATAAATCTGTCACAACAGATACTCAGCTCCCGATATTTAAAATGTAGTAAAAATAATTCCGCTCACCGTCACAATACCCATGGAGCAGATTATATGATGACATTTCTTTAGAAATCTGTGTGCATCCTCGGTAGTTGTGCCACTAAAAGTAGATGGGCTATACCTCTTGAACCGCTCAAGCCTCTTCTGCTCCTCCTCTGATGCCCTTAGCCTGACCTCATGTTAAAATAGGATAATAGGTTGTACCAACATTACACTTGGAACTTGACCAATGTGAGCCCGCTGCTTTGGAGTATGGGTGGTGGGAGTATGAGCTTCTTCCCCAATCCGTGAAGTATCTTGTGCAATGGAAATTAATACCACCTGAGCCTATGTACCAAACATGCTCAGGAAGTGCGCTAAAATCTCCTAAAGTCCAGGGGTAACAACATGCGCCTCCAGTGCATGTCCCCTTAATAGAGCTACTAGCAGCTCCTCAACTGCTACTTAGATGGGTGCTCTAGCTGAGGCATGTGTCACTCCTTGGCCTCTACCTCGGTGTTGGCCTCTCACGACTCTAGTAGGGGGCGCAAGCGTCTGTATAGCTGATTTGGTAATGCGTGTCCTCACCATATGTGATAGAATAGAGATATAAAGGCTCAAACTTTGAAATCAACAAATCCGCACGACAAGAATGAAAGTGGGGAAATTTGTCCTAAAATTTCTGTAGCCTCTCGAAGATAAGCTTAGATGTCTCCGTACCAATCCGCAAGACTCTACTAAACTCGCTTATGACTCGTAGCACCTATAAATCTAGAGCTCTGATACCAACTTGTTACGACTCTAATTTCCCTTCGTAGGATGTCATGATGGCACATAGTCTTTAAGACTAGGTAAGCCTAACACTTACTTAATTAATGGAAAAATTCAGCCGACAACTATTAAACATGAAACAAAAATTTCTATACAAAGACAACAATCCTTAACCAGTAGTACAAGTCATAAGCTCTACTGAGTTCACTTGAAAATCACTAATTACAACATTTTCGGAATATAAATAAATTGTACACAAATAACTTCCGAATGTGATTCCTGGGCCTACAAATGTGATGACAGGCAAACCTTCAAAGTACTTGAATCTACATAAAAATGTACACAAGTGTATTATGAGTACACCACAGTCGCGACCCAGTAAGTATCAAGACTAACCTTGGAGGAGTAGTGACGAGGTGTAAGTCAAGACAATCACTAGACAAAATAACATGTTCTGTATAGAAGTATAAAACTAATAATAGAAAGAGAAAATCAATAAATGGAAACAAGAACCAACAATTGATATAAATAGTAAAGCAACAAGAACACACCGTGAAGTATCATTAAAATAAAATAAGGAACACAAAGGACAATCAATTAATCAAGTCGTTCTTGTGCGCATGTGATTTTTTCCTGAACTAAAATACTCATACAGAATCTCACAATAGATTTTGGTAGGTCATTTTAATTTTATAGAATTTTTAGGAATATTTGTTCAAGTGTTTGCATTTTTAGCTACATTTTTGCATGCATTAAAGCGTAGAAATACCCCAAAAATATCAAAATTTCATGCATTGCATATTAGGTCGTGTGTTCATATTTTAGGATTAAATTGGTAAATTAATTGTTATTAAAATAAAAATCACAAAAAATTATTATTCAATTTACATTTTAGCCTTTAAGATTAAATTAGTAGTTTTCTCTTCTTAAATTTAGAATTAGCTAATTTTTGTAAATATTATAATTAGATAATTAGTTTAATTTTGCAAAATAGATTAATTGAGGATTTTTATTAATTAAAGAAAAGCAAAATAGAGAAAAGAAATTGGAAAAAGGATTAATTTGGTCTTGAAATTGGGCCAAATCTATACCCAAATCCGTCCAAACCCAGGCCCAATACCCAAATATAACCGGTCCAATCCCCTTAGTCACAAAACGACACCATTTACATGGGTTTTAATCCTAGACGTTGATCGTTCCAGATCCGACGGCTAGGAACTGATCGCGTTTTTTTTAATATAAAAGTGTCTGAACCTTCTAAAACCCTAGAGACGCCCCCCCCCCTTCACTTCCATCTCCATCTCTCTAAACCAAACCCTAGCCGCCCTGATACCCCACACCGGCTCCACCTCGCTCCGCCGCTTGAAAATCGCCTCACAGCAGTGGAGCCTCACCAAACAACCTCAAATTAACACCCTAAAATCCTAAGCCCTTCTCAAACACAATCCCACTATCAATTTACCCAAAATCACCACCCCATTCCATCAATTTTAGACCTGGAATTCACACCCAAACCCTAAATCCGCCAAACATCGCCAAATTCACACCCTACAATCCCCTTCTCCTCCTCACCACAAATCACCAAAAATTTTCCGTCAAAACCCCCTGCAACTCCTTAAATTTTGTATCTTGGAAGTCCCAAGAGCACTGGGTCTTGCATGCCATTTCCTCGACATTCCTGTCTGTTTGATTAGTTTTGAAATTCACCCCAAATGTTTGTTCTTGACAAGAACAACCATTTGGAGTCGATTTTAAGCTATTTTGAAGCCGAACGCGAAGTCTCTTCCGTTCTTCCCGTGCCTCACTAGGTATTACCCTTTGCCTAGTTTCTTTATTTTATTATAAAAGAAAATTAAAAAATATGTTGTTAGGGTTTATTTCATCTCTGTATTCTCTTATTTTGTTGATTAAGTAGTAACTTTAATTAAAATTGTTTAGGATAAATTCCTTAGGTTTTTTTCCTTTTCTTGCTGTTGTTCTTCTTATTTTTTTTCTTTTAGTTGCATGCTTTAGGTTATTTAGGCTATTTTGTGTTATTGTTACCTGTTTGATTTGAATGTCCCATGCCAGTCTCTTAGATTCAATATGTTATGTAGTATTTTGTTATGGTTTAGGTTAGATTGTCATTAGCCATTTGAATTAGATTTATGATTGTTAAAATCAAAGATTAATCATGAAATTGGGTCATCTTAGGTTTATTTTTAGTGTTCGGATGTGCATAATTCAATCACATTTCTAGGGGCTAAATGAACAAAAGGGAAACTTAAGTGGCTTGTTTGAAGGGTGGGTAAGTATGAAACATGATAAGACTATGATGGAAGGTTCTAGAATAAGGCCAATGGCCTCATTTGTTTAGCACAAAATGCTAAAATTAATGAGGGACATGCAGCTGTCTAAGTTTGTTAATAGATTCCTTTTGTGGCTAAATGGAATAATTCCCTGATTCTTTTTCAGCACATAGTATTCTGGATGCCTATAAATAGAGCCTTTATTCACTCATTTAGGCAGAGAAAAAACACTGAGAGAAGTTCAGGTAAGTCATTAGGAGCTAATTCTATTTTCTTCTGATCTTCTTGAACAAAAACATAGAAACTTTCTCTAGGATTTTTCTGGGTTCTAGAGGTGAGTATGGCATGATAGTGAAGCTGTTAATTACTGCTGCTTTTCTTCTTTCTTGTACCCATTAAGTTTTCTGTTTAGTGTAATAAAAATGAGCTTCTAGTATTGAAGGCTTACCTGTAAAAAGGTGGGCCTGGTACTTGGCCCACTAGAAGCTGTTATGGCCGCTTGACTTTGTCCTAATTCATGGGCTCAATTTTGAGTCCAGTTTTCTTATTTCCTTTAAAAAAATCTTTAGATAATATTGGCCTTACTGTTGGCCCAAAATTCTTTTAGACAATTAAGGGCCTGTCTTATATCACTAAACATTCTCATAATTCGTATCCTTTTTGAATTGGATTCCCAAACTTACTTTAAAACATGAATATCCGTAGCTTGATTAAGACAAGATTAACATACCATCGTGGTTGTGTACATGTTCGCGTGACATAATTACGATCTTAAAAACAAAATAGGAGTATTCGTTCACGCATCTTCAACTAAACTCTCTTAATAATAATAAAGCGTTATTAATTGTGGACACATATGTGTGACATAATTTTTGATGCGCCAAACAAATGGGTACATGTACGCGTGACCTGTTTTAGTATAATTTCCTAACTAAAAGAGGTAAATGCACATAGGTCCTAAAATTAGTAATTAAATAATTTAATTAAGCCAGGTATGATTAAAGAGACCATGCAAAAATTACGGAATACGGGAATGCCTAATACCTTCCCTCGGGTTAACATAATTCCTTACCCGAATTTCTATGTTTCGCAGACTGTATAATAGAGTCAAACTTCCTAAATTCAGAATTTTAAACGGTAACTTAGGACACCATCGATTACCCCAAATGGTGACTCTGATTTTGAATAAGTAATCATGTTTCGATTGATGTCACTTTAACTGGAAAAACTCCCCTATACCCTTTCGGGTCGAAGAAGGAGGTGTGATAGCTCTAATACCAATTTCACAATGAAATCACTCAGTGATACTTCATCTCATAGTCACAAGTCATAGGTCTCAACCCACCATCATCTGCTCACGGCACCTCGTGCCCGCATCTCAAATCACAACCACCCGGACAACTCATGTGCAAATATCTCAATTCGCCTGGCATGATCATAGGCTCACATTCACAATCCGCCCGGCATGGTCACAGGCTCACAATCCCAATCCACCCAGCATGGTCACGGTCTTACAATCACAATCCGTCCAACATAGTTACAGGCTAACAATCATAACCCGCCAGGCATGGTCACAGGCTCACGATCACAACCCGCACGGCAAGGTCACAGTCTCACAATCAATTCGCCCAACATGTTCACAGGCTTACTATCCACATGGAAATAGATAACACAAGAACACAGAGGCATGATCAATGAATGTCAAGTTCCATACTCATGAGCTAGTATACGTGGCATGCTATGGTGTAAGCTTGTGCGAGTATACTACTATAGCCCAAGTCAATAAGTAATATCAAGGACATCGAATAGTTCGTCAAAACAACAAAGCAAGTCATGTAAGATGTATGACAAACACAAGGAAAAACACACCATCACATGAAAATCACAACCACAATGTCTCCGAATCATCACACATCATCCTTGACATTGCCACCCTTATCTATTCGATATGCACCTGTCTCACTTCGACCAGACTTTATCATTAACCACATTTATCTCTCCTATATCCATTCGGTCGTATAATAGCCAGCCTTATCTCTCCACCCAGACAATAACACAATAGCCACCCATATCATTTTGTACATTCATCAACATTGAGATTCCACCCTTATACCCACCATAACAACAACGGTGAAATGGTACCCTTATATCGGCATAACAACATGTCACGACCCCAACCCCGGTCGTGATGGCGCCTAACACAATGCTAGGCAAGCCTGGCCAATCCAACACTCTCAATCCCTCATATAGAGTTCGTTATCAATTAACATGATTCAAATGCCAAATTAACATGATTATAACTCTGTAACGGTAGATAACATATGCGAAAACCAAGAAAATACCACTACAAATCCCACTGATCTAGTGTCACGGGTCTAGAGCCTCTAATACAAGTCCGAGTAGCAGCCTATACATAGAATAGTCTAGAATGCGGAAAGCAAAGATTATAAGGGGAGAAATCGGGTCCTGCGGATGCCATGCACCTATCTCGATAACTCCGATGATAATCTAAACAGCAGCAGAAAAGGCCAATTATGCCTCCGGAATAACTGTATCTGCACACATGGTGCAGGGAGTAATTTGAGTACTCCGACCCAGTAAGTAATAGCAATAAATAATGACTGACGAAAAAAAAACTCGTAAAAACACTACGTAGTTCTATATTAAAACTGTAAGAACATTACGACAACAACTAAATGAAGAAGTACGGTAAAATCCTTTAAGCCAGTACTCAACTCATTTATTCCTCACGATAACCGAAATTCATAATTATACCGCTGCGGCGTGCAACCCGATCCGTATAGTATACTGCTGCGACATGCAGCCCGATCCATATATATATATATATATATATATATATATATATATATATATACACACACACACACACTGCTGTGGCATGCAGCCTGATCCAATAATAATAGTTGACTGCGCTTACTAGAGGTGTGCAGACTCCGGAGGGGCTCCTATAGCCGAAACATTATACTACTGCGGTGTGCAACCCGATCCATATAATATACTGCTGTGGCATGCAACCCGATCCATATATGTATATATATACTGCTGCGGCATACAGCCCGATCTGAAATATATCAAATACCCTCACTATGGGGTCCTTAACCCCTCTCAGTGAATATAGACTTGGCCTCTCGGGCATACTAAGATAAGACAGGGTTCCCAACCCAAACGTTATCCTCATTTGGATTTATCAATTTCTGAGCCAATTCGTGTTATATTTAACAGTTAAGAACATGACTAAGGGTATGTTTTTAACAAGTAAAGTGAGATCTACCAGTACTAATTTCCCTAAGGGTTCTACAGATCGGCACAAGGCCCCAAACATGTCAACTAGCCTAGATTACAATGATATTAATTAAGTCTCAGTCAGAAATATAGTAGAATCATCAATCGGGATGGACCAAGTCCGAATCCCCAGCAATATAAGACCCCACGCTCATCATATAGCGTGTGTCTCATCTCATCATAGCACTATGTTGTGTAAATCCGGGGTTTCAAACCCTCAGAACATCATTTATAACAATTACTCACCTCAAGCCGGCCAAAGTCCTAGCTTGCTATGCCCTTGCCTCGCAAATCAACCTCTTCGAGTGACGAATCTATCAAAACCAAATGGAATACGTTATAATAGGCCAAGGGAACACAACCCAATCGAAAAGACTCGAAAAATATCGACATTCACGAAGTTGGCAAAACCCGAGCCCCGGGCCCACTTCTCGAAAAATTAGAAAATTAACATCACCGGATTCCTCATCTCTCCATGAGTCTATACATATCTAATTTACCAAAATCGGAGTCCATTTGACCCCTCAAATTCCACTTTGTAATACTAAATTTCCAAGCCCTAGCTTTACCCTCTTTTGATGAATTTCCAAAAATTTCCATGTACTTTCTACCCTTAATTCATGTATTTAGGCCAAGGAACTTACCTCTAATCACACCTAGTCGAAATCCCCTTCAAATTCTGTCCAATAGCTCTCAAGGTTTGCTTAAAAATGGAGTAAATGGACTTAAGCTCGCGGAACAAAATGAGCATTAAAACCCTTCTAATAATAGGGATTTTCGCATCTACGGTCCTTTTTTCGCATCGGTGACCACAGCTTCTGCGGTTAAAATTCAGCTTCTGCTGATCCTCACTTAAAGACCACGACCGCTTCTGCGGTCCCCTATCGCATATACAACCCTCGCTTCTAGGGATAAATGTCCGCTTTTGCGGAAATGCCAATTCCCCACTCTTTCGCTTCTGCGACACGACTACCGCATCTGCGGAAACTTCCATTCCAGCCATAAATTGCACATGCGAACCTTCTCCGCACCTGCGCAACCGCATCGTCGGTTCCTTTTCCGCAGATGTGGAAATACTAGATACCAGCAAGAACCTGTAATCTCCCAACTCCAAATTTCATCCCGTTAGCCATCCGAAATCACCCCGAGGCCCCCGGAACCTCAACCATAAGTGCCAACCCACCCTAAAACATGATTCAAACTTGCTACAATCATCGAAACATAACAGTTAACACCAAAACCATCAAATTACATCAAATTCAAGCCTAAGTTTCTCAAAAACATCCGAAACTCGCATTCTATCAAAAACCCCATCAAAACACCTCCGAATGATATTTTGCACACACATCCAAAATCACCTAACGAAGCTACAGCAACTCTCGAAATTCCTTTCTGACCCTCGAATCAAAATCTCACCTATCAACTGGAATTTGCCAAAATACTATCTTCGCCAATTCTACACCGGACCTCCAAAATCAATTCCGATAATACTCCTAAGTCACAAATCATCCCCCGAAGCTAACCGAATCACTGGGAATCACATCCGAGCCCTCTAACTCAATAGTCAATATCTGGTTGACTTTTCTAGAACAAGCCTTCCTTTAAGAGACTAAGTGTGTCATTTGCTACAAAAATCAATCCAAATCAACTCGATCACTTCAAATACCGATAATGAAGCATAGAGAAACATAAGATGGAAAAACGGGGAGGTAATTCACATGACGACGGGCCAGGTCATCACACAACAAAGGTGAAATGCCACCCTTATACTCCGCATAAAAACTACTAAACCACACAATAATTCCCATGTGCTATTATCACAACAACAAAACATATCGACTTATATCACAAATGCTTGTAGGCCACAGCCTTTTCAAATATTTAACGATATGAATATTTTCACAACAAATAGCCCATGACTCAACACAATGCATATAAAATTTCAATAACAACAAAATGAAAGAAAAAGTAATTTAACAAGGTACAACATCCTCTTTAAACACAACTTCAATTAAAATGGATTAATGACTCTTGATAACTTCACTTCCAATTAATCGTTTAAGGATAACCTAGATAGCGAAACTACTTCCGTGAAATGGAAAACTTCACACACTAGTGTATGAATTAGGCTAACAATGAAGGAGATGTCACAAACTAGTATTACGTCTAAATGCATAAGAACAACCCCAACAATTAAAGGATGTCACGCGACCACAATTTCAACAAAGAGTAGCTCCACAATAAAAGAAATCGCATAGAGATAAAAGTGATAACAACTCTAAATAAAGCATATAAGAGTAAACTCAACACGTAAAGAGTGTGACATGTAACGACACATTCAAATAAAGCATGTGATAGTAGACATGATGAATAAAAGATATAACATATGGTAACAATTCCAAATAAGTACATAAAAGATGCCTAAGAGTCTAGACTGTTAAATTTCCACATATAAGACCAAGTAAGTACTTCTTAACTCGTGTACATGGCTTCACATGACCCAAATAGCACAAGTGACTCAAATCCTAAGGGGTATCCCCCCCTTCCAAAAAGTTAGGCAAGATACTTACCTTAAAGAAGCTAAACCGACACTTTAAAATGACATTCTCAATTGAAACGATCTCCGAACGGCTCAAATCTAGCCAAAAGAACTTAAATAAGAAATAAAAACCAGATGAAACAATTTTGAATAATAAATTTACAATATTTTAAAAAAATTAAAAATTCAACCCAAAAAGTTAACCACGGGCTCGCACCTCGGATCCCGACAAAAACATACAAAGTCTGAGAACCAATTCTGATACGAGTCCAACCATACCAAAATTATCCAATTCCGACATCAAATCGTTTTCAAATCATCATTTTATATTTTTGAAAGTTTTCACAAAAGTTCCCATTTTCTTCCATTCAAATCACTAATTCAATGTTAAACAAAATATAAACTTACGAAATAAAATCTAATATGGGTAAAGAACACTTACCTCACTCCAACACGTGATGACACCTCAAAAATCGCTCAAATTCGAGGTCTACAACTCAGGACATGATAAAAATGACCAAAACGTCAAATTATAGACTTTTCTGCCAGAGTTTCCACTTTTGCGGTCAAAAGGTTGCTTCTGTAGCAAATAATCCACTTCTTCTGAAATGCCACGCCTTAGCAAAACTCACTTTTACGATAGGGAATGCACTTCTGTGAAATTATATTTCCGCTTCTGCGCTTGCGCAGTTGTGCCCAGGCACCAGCTTTTGCAGCTCTTTCCTTCACTCATAAAGCCCACACCTGTTCCTTGTTGGCCACATCTATGATCCTTTATCCCCATGTGTGATGTCATTAGTTAACATGCCCTTTAGTAATGCAACAAGGTTCCAAAATGAATGTAACTTGTCCAAAATACACCCTGGGCCCTCGAGATCCCGTCCAATCATACCAACAAGTTCCATAGCATAACGCGGACTAGATCGAGGCCTCAAATCTTATCAAACAATATCAAAACTATGAAGCATACCCCAATAGAACTTAATGAACTTATGAACTTTCAACTTCTACGACAAGCATCATATCAAATCAACCCGTAATAACCTCAAATTTTTCATGCAGTCCCAAATGACATAACGGAGCTAATCCAACTTCGAAATCATAATCCGAGCCCAATATCAATAAAGTGAACTCCCGGTCAAACCTCTCATCCTTACAAACCTTCAACATTCCAACTTTTGCTAAAAGTTCATCAAATTAACCTAAGGAAATCCAAATCCATATCCGGACACACGGCTAATCTAAATTACCCTATGAAGCTATTGGAATCGTCAAAACACCATTCTAGAGTCATCTTCACAAAAGTCAAACTTCGGTCAACTCTTTTCACTTAAGCGTCTAAAACAAGAATTGTTCTTCCAAATCAATCTAGAATCATCTGGAAACCGAATCCGGCCACACATGCATGTCATAATACATTATATGAAGTTGGTATAGACCTTAAGACACCGTAAGGGACGCTAATTTTCAAGACGACCGGTTGGGTCGTTACCACCGGATACAGTCATGTGATTGGTATTAAGGAGATTCCGACGACATAAAGATGGATAAAAAAATTTGAAAGTAAGGTACCAATTTAAAAAAAGCATTAAAGGAACTGCCAATACAGAAAATCACAGAATCCTAATGTTATGTATTCTCCAAGAGGGATTTTTATTTATTTTTATGAGGGCATAATTTTGGGATTTTGTCTTATCTGATTCAACTATAAATAGAAATATTAGCACTCATGGTAAGGACACGAAATACTAGAAATACAAAGGCTATTATTCTTTGTCTCATTCTCTTTAGCTTTATAAGATTGTTATCGAGATTTTTCTATTTCTCTTAGTTTCAATGGGATCAATATGAAATCTAGGATTATTTTTTAATTAACTATATTATTTTGTTTTCTTTATTTTTTTATTGTTTTATTAGTTATATCAACTTATCCATGCTTCTATAAACTACATTTATAAATTTATTTGTACCTTTTTTTGGGTAAACAGTTTCGCACTCACCATGGGGCATATAGTATTGTGGTGTTATTTTGATTAGCCCATTTTATACTATAGTGATTTAAGGTTTTTCTATTTAAAGCATAATACTACAACTAAAAAATCTTGTTTTAGCGACAAATAAATTCTGTAGCTAAACTAAAAAAAATCTACCGCTAATATCATTTAGCAACGGATTAGCGACAAATTATCAAGAAACTCTGCTAGCTACGAGTGATTTAGCGATAGATTAGCGATGACGTTCATAGCTAATTCCAATTTTTTGGTAGTGATATGACATATAACGATGTAATAACTTGCTCAATGTTGGAATGAAGAATAACAACGAGCCTTTGGACATTTTTCATGATAGGACTCAAGAGGACGATTCTAATCGTGAAACCCATATTGATGGAAATAAATCAACTCCGATTTGGATGGGAAGAAATATTTGACTTGCGAGGAGTCCTACTCTGGATGATTTAGATGACAAGCACATGGCCGATACCGTAAAAATGTTTGAGAACATAACAATGGTAAATTATGAACCATCTCTCAAGACAAAACCGGATAGTGACTAAGCTTCAACAGGATTTACCAGTGGCTTCAAATAATTTAAATGGTGGAGTTCAAGCCCCTCCTAGAATTCCTATAAGTTAAACGCCACCAAGAACCGATAACATCGCTTTCAGGGGGGAGTTTAGATCGAACAACAACTAGCTAGGTAGTGCAGGTACTAGACATGGAAATAAAAATAATGCAGATGATACTTTCATGATCGAACTTATGAGCTGAATTAGAGAAATAAATTCTCAAATGGATCAGAATTTTAAGAAAGTTCACTCTTGGATGGATCAAAAAAGGGGGCACATCCAGCCTTAAAAGGATCGTACTCGAAGAAGAATATACAATTTACATCCAAACCTAGTGTGGCTCTAGAGTTGATTCCAAAATGATTCAAGATGTCGAATATTCCAAAATACTACGGAACATCTGATACATAGGAAAATGTTACAACTTACTCCACAGTTGTGAAAGAAAACGATTTGGATCCACATAAGATTAAATCAGTCTTGCTAAAAGAATTTGATGAAACCCTAACGAAAGGGGGTTTAATATGGTATTCACTTTTTCCTAATCACTCAATTGATTCTTTTGAAATGCTTGCATATTCTTTTATCAAAGCTCATACTGAAGCGAGGAAAGTTCAAGTTACGAAAGATGATATTTTTAGAATCAGTCAACGAGACTCAGAGTTACCATAAGAGTTCATGATCTAGTTTCAAAATTTGAGAATAATGCCAGCAGTACAAAATTAATAGGCAGTGAAAGCATTTACTAAGGGTCTTAATCCTTTAAGATCCAATACCTCAATGAAGTTGAAGGAGAGTTAGAATTTTTAGCAACCACATGAGTTGATGTTCATAATAGCTATGAATCGAAAATTACAACTAAAGATGGTCTGTTGGGCTCTCTGGTAGATTTCAAAGTTAATAACTGTGATCCAAATCTAGAAATTTCTTAGAGTGGCGTCGATGTAAACTGGAGTCTATCTAGGAATCATTTTCAACCGTATGTGTCATAAAAAAGGATGGATTCACGTATGGGACAAGGTCATAGAGGTTATCAGCTGTTGGAAAGACATGGATCAAATATGAGGATTGATCGTGGACAAAGTAGCAGAACTTTGCAAGATAAAAAGCCATTAGGGTGCCAGGATTCAAGCTATCCTTGGTTCTTAGATTGTAATTTCAATATTGGCTTGGTAGAGTTGGTTTCTACCATAAGGAGAATAAAGGAAGCAAGGTTTTCAAAACCAATTCGATTGGATCCTAGTTAGAGATATCCTAGTACATGGTGTGAATTCCATAGTACATATGTAATGACCCAGTCGGTCGTTTTGAATATTTTAGCCCCGTTTCACCTATTTATTGCCTCCTAACTTTTTGTGGGGTTGGTTTAGTTTCGAGTGAGGTTCAGAGTTAATTGGGACACTTAGTCCCAAAGTTGGAAGCTTAAGTTAAAAAATTTGATTGGAGTTTGACTTTTGTATAGACAAATTCGGTGAAGAGTATTGATGGTTCCAATAGCTTTGTATGTTGATTAAACTTAGGCATATACACAAACATTGATTTTGTAGTCCATAGGTTGTTTTGGCAAAAAATGGCAAAAGTTTGTAAGTTGAAAGTTTCGAAGATTGAGAAGTTTGACCGAGAGTTGACTGTGTTGATATCGCATTCTAGAAGTTATAATCGGTCCATTGTGTAATTTATGATTTCTGTGCAAAATTTTAGGTTAATCGGAGTTGGTTTGGTATGATTCAACATTAGTTTAAGAAGTTAGAAGTTCATATGTTCATTATGCTTGAATTGAGGTGAAATTCGTAATTTTGATGTTATTTGATGTAATTTGAGGCTACGATGAAGTTTGTATCCTGTTATAGGACTTGTTGGTTTGTTTTAATGGGGTCCCAAGGGCCTCAGGTGTGATTGAGATCATGTTCGGCTCATTTTTGGACTTGTAGGACTGCTGATGTATCTAGTTTTGGTTTCCTTATATGCGATCGTGAGGAAAGGTCAGTGATCGTGAAGGATCTTTTAGGACTGGTGACATTTTGTGAATCACATCAATTATTCGAGTGCGTTCACGTAGCTTATGGGTCTTCGTTCTTCGCGGACGCAAGAGTGCCTATACATTTACATAGAGGAGAGGTCATTTGGGGGCCTCAGGCATCAGACCTACATGATCGTGTAGGTAAGATCGTGTTTCCGTAGGGGTAGGTCTAGTAACCATCGCGTTAGCGTAGGGGCAGGTATTGCCTAACTTTGTGTGGGGGAATTACCCCCTAGGATTGAAGGTGTTTTGTATTATTTGTGATACGTGAAAGCCGTGTATGTAAGATAACGAACGGGTACACGAGCTACGTGTGGCAAGTGACCAGTTTAGGCTATTTAGATTCTTTTCATGCATTTTATTGAATTGTCATAACATGTTATTTGACATTGTTAATACTTTTCCCATCTCTTGTTATTTGCCCTTACATGCTTAGTTAAAGTTATTATTTCTTTATTGCCTTGTTATTTATATGACTATTGATTTACCTTACTCGAAGTTATTTTTTTGAATATCTAGTTAGTGAGATTTGGTGTTGAAGTTGTGAATTCTATTATCACTTCAGGCGGAGTTGTTAATTGTTGAAATATTCTTTGTTATCTATTACCCATTATTTTGTTATTATCGAGATTCTTGTACATATTGTGCTTGAGCCATGGGCTATTTATTGTGAAAATATTGGTATTTTTTATTCTTTTGGCAAGTTGTGGCATATGGGCACTTGTGGTGCGAGTTGTGATTATGTTAGGATATTGATGTGCATGTGAAGGTATAAGGATATGAGTTAATATTATGATTGTGTTGTGATATTGTGGCATATGGTCACTAGGATAGATCGCTTTCGCGAAGGGGCAGGTCTAGTAACTATCGTGTTAGCATAGGGGCAGGTCTTGCCTAACTTTGTATGAGGGAATTACCACTTAGGATTGAAGTTGTTTTGTGTTATTTGTGATATGTGAAAGCCGTGTACGCAAGGTGACGAGTGGGTACATGGTCTATATGTGGTAATTGACCGGTTTAGGCTTTTCGATTCTTTTCACGCCATGTAATGGCAAACTTCACACTCTAGTGTATGAATTAGGCTAACAATAAAGGAGATGTCACAAACTAGTATTACGTCTAAATGCATGAGAACAACCCCAACAATTAAAGGATGTCACACGACGACAATTTCAACAAAGAGTATCTCCACAATAAAAGAAATCACATAGTGATAAAAGCGATAACAACTCCAAATAAAACATATAAGAGCAAACTCGACACGTATAGAGTGTGCCATGTAATGACAAATTCAAATAAAGCATGTGATAGTAGACATGACGAATAAAAGATATAACATATGGTAACAATTCCAAATAAGTACATAAAGATGCCTAAGAGTCTAGACTATTAAATTTCCACATATAAGACCAAGTACGTACTTCTTACCTCGTGTACATGGCTTTCACATGACCCAAATAGCACAAGTGAGTCAAATCTTAAGGGGTATCCCCCCTCCCATAAAGTTAGGCAAGATACTTACCTCAAAGAAGCTAAACCGACACTCTAAAATGACCTTCTGAAGTGAAACAATCTTCGAACGGCTCAAATCTATCCAAAAGAACTTAATATCAGAAAAAAAAATCACATGAAACAATTTCGAATAATAAATCTTCAATATTTTTCAAAAAATTGAAAAGTCAACCCAAAAAGTTAACCACTGGCCCGCACCTCGGATCCCAACAAAAACATACAAAGTCCGAGAACCAATTCTGACAGGAGTCCAACCATACAAAAATTATCCAATTCCGACATCAAATCATTTTCAAATCATCATTTTATATTTTTGAAAGTTTTCACAAAAGTTCCCCTTTTCTCCCGTTCAAATCACTAATTCAATGTTAAAAAAAAATGAAATCACGAAATAAAATTTAATATGGGTAAAGAACGCTTACCTCACTCCAACACGTGATGAACACCTCAAAAATCGCTCAAATCCGAGGTCTAAAACTCAAGACATGATAAAAATGATCAAAACATCAAATTATAGACTTTTCTGCTAGAGTTTCCACTTTTGCGGTCAAAAGGTTGCTTCTGTAGCAAATAATCCACTTCTTCTGAAATGCCTCGCCTTAGCAAAACTCACTTTTACGATAGGGAATGTGCTTCTGTGAAATTATTGTTCCGCTTCTGCGCTTGCGTAGATGTGCCTAGGCACCCGCTTTTGCGGCTCTTTTCTTCACTCATAAAGCCCACACCTGTTCCTTGTTGGCCACATCTATGACCCTTTTTCCCCATGTGCGATGTCATTAGTTAACATGCCCTTTAGTTATGCAACAAGGTTCCAAAATGATTGTAACTTGTCCAAAATACACCCTGGGCGCTCGAGATCCCGTCCAATCATACCAACAAGTTCTATAACATAACGCGGACTAGATCGAGGCCTCAAATCACATCAAACAACATCAAAACTATGAAGCATACCCCAATAGAACTTAATGAACTTATGAACTTTCAACTTCTACAACAAGCATCATATCAAATCAACCCATAATAACCTCAAATTTTTTGGTGCAAGTCCCAAATGACATAACGGAGCTAATCCAACTTCGGAATCATAATCCAAGCCCAATATCAATAAAGCGATCTCCCGGTCAAACCTGTCATCCTTACAAACCTTCAACATTCCAACTTTTGCCAAAAGTTCATCAAATTAACCTAAGTACATCCAAATCCAAATCCGGACACACGCCTAATCTAAATCACCCTACGAAGATGTTAAATATTCTAAAATACTACGGAACATCAGATCCACAGGAAAATGTTACAACTTACTCCACAGTTGTGAAAGGAAACGATTTGGCTCCACATAAGATCAAATTATTCTTGCTAAAAAAATTTGGTGAAACCCTAACGAAAGGGGGTGTAATATGGTATTCACTTTTTTCTGATCACTCAATTGATTCTTTTGAAATGCTTGCATATTCTTTTATCAAAACTCATACTGGAGCGAGAAAATTTTAAGTTAGGAAAGATGATATTTTCAGAATTGGTCAACGAGACTCAGAGTTACTACAAGAGTTCATGATCTAGTTTCAAAAGCTGAGAATAATGCAGCAGTACAAAATTAATGGGCAGGGAAAACATTTACCAAGGGTCTTAATCCTTTAAGATCCGATACCTCAAGGAAGTTGAAGGAGAGTTAGAATTTTAAGCAACCACATGGGTTGATGTTCATAATAGCTATGAATCAAAAATTACAACTAAAGATGATCTGTTAGGTTCTCCGGTACCTTTCAAAGTTCATAACCGTGATCCAAATCTAGAAATTTCTTAGAATGGCCTTGATGCAAACTGGAGTCCATCTAGGAATCATTTTCAACAGTATGTGTCATAAAAAGAATGGATTCGCATATGGGACAAGGTCATAGAGTTATCAGCTATTGAAAAGACATGGATCGGATATGAGGATTGATCGTGGACAAAGTAGCAGAACTTTGCAAGATAAAAAGCCATCAGGGTTCCAGGATTCTTGCTATCCTTTGTTATCAGATTATAATTTCAATATTGGGCTGGTGGAGTTGGTTTCTACCATGAGGAACATAAGGGAAGCGAGGTTTTCAAAACCAATTCTATTGGATCCTAGTACGTGGTGTGAATTCTGTAGTACACATGTTATTGATACCCAAATTTCCCCCATCTATTTTGTATACTCAAAATAGCATGTATAAGTATGCCGAAGAATTTTGACATTTTTTCCCAATTTTTAAGGCTTTTTAAAATTATTTTATTATTTGTTTTAACAGTACAAAGCCCCAAAACCATTATTTTATTGATTAATTTATTTCGATCCTCATATTTATACCACAATATAATTAAGGTAATTTTTTGCATATTTTTTAAACATTTGTTTGGTATTTTAGAAGCTAAATTGCATATAATTACAATTACAGCCTATTTTACGATTAGTAGCATTTTATAATTATAAAATTATTTTCAGTATTTTTAGACTAATATTTATATATTATTAATTAGTTCAGTACTTTTAATCTAATTTTAAAATTATTTTGCTATTTTATATTAAAATAAAAGGGAAAAAACTGGCTATTTAACATCTAGCCTCTTTTATTTGCAATTCCAGCCTATTCCTATTTCAATTTTAACCCTCTAATTACCTAACCTAGTTTATTAAAATACCTGACCCATACATCAATTAACCAAACCTGGCCCAATTCATTTTTAATCTGAGTCATTGATCAAATGAGATCAACGGCCCAAATTCAATTTCCTTAATTAAAATCCTAACTACCCCACTGACCCCTCATTTCTGAGATGGTATCTCTCTTTCTCTCTATACTGACTCTCCATCTCCCTTCTCTCTAGAACCTTCTGGTTCTCTCTTCTTCTCCGATGAACCCCACCGCCTCTCCGGCCACCTCTAGCCTCACCTCTTTCGACCACCAGTAGTCGTGAAGCTTTACCTCTTTGGTTCCCTCTATCTTTGATGCCCCAGGAGTCTCCACCATGCGAGATGGTCACTGAAGGTTTGGTATGGTTTGTCTCTGTCCTTTCTCCGATGGGTTTTGGCCCGATGGTGCTGTGGATACTATTATTATTGAGTTTCACAGCCAGGTTTCTCTATTCTCTCACTAGTTTCTTACTAAACCGTAATCTCTACTCAGCCCCTCAAATCTCTGTAGTTGTTACGATTCTTTTACTCACACCTTCTCTACTCGATCTTTATGATTGTTCAAATTTTTAAACGCTTTGTTTCCCTTTCTAAACTAGGGTTTCTGAACCCCTTTTCGAAAATACTTTATCTTCTGATTTGAAGTACTAATCTATGATTCTCAGTACGATTTCTAAATCATTTTGCTTAAGTCTCACTATTTTGATGAAACCCTAGCCTTAGGATTTATATTTGCATTGTTTTGTCGCTTTTGCTTGCATGTGTATCCTTCTTTAAGTCCTGTGATCTTTGCTTTAATTTTTGCTGCAAGTGTTTCAGTCCCCTACTATTCTATGTTGTATGCTTAGGGTTTCTCTGGTATTGTTCAATATGGGCTATGCATCATTTAATAACTTGACTATTCGTCCTATTGATTGTTTACATGGTAATTTTATACTGGTTATTACAAGTTTGCCTTAAGACTGTGATACTTGCCTTAAAAAATTGTGATTTTATGTATTTTCCTCATAATTTGGTATTGATTTCGAATTGCCGCCTTAATTTGTGTGATACTTTCCTCGATTAATACTGATTTCTTAGGTCTTCAATCTCGTTCATTATTTCGAAAATTATTTCCCTGAATTACAGTGGTATTTTGCGCTATATATGTGGACAAATTTGTTGATTGATTTGCCTGACCGATTTCCCAAATTAGAATTTCATGTACCTAGTCTTTATTGAATACTATATGGTACTCTATTTCCTTATGTGATTATCCCCTACTTTATGATTTCTTTCCTTTAAATGACTGATTTTACCGTTTGATTTGGATTCCATAAATAAAGGGGAATCCATATACTAATTTGATTGTGATTGATGCCAGTTCCTTA